>JAXIVJ010004035.1:0-87231 GCA_036785665.1 Chirona hameri
CTCAAATAAATATGGACCGATGATCCCTTTCTCGCCGCTCAATGCGACCCACATCGTGACGTGCGGAGAGTGAAGCGGAAGTTGTTGCACAGTTTGTGGTCTCGTCACCAACCATGTTCTGCATGTTGTCTGTTGAGGCGGCAGTCGATGTAGGCGTGAGCCTCATCACTGAACCAAACCCTGTCAGGCCAGTTTGCATGACGGGGATCTCTCCGCAGCCCCCACTTACTAGCTCACGCTGAACCCGAACAGTTGGTGTAGTTCTTGACAGGTCGGTATCTTATATGGCTTGAGAGCGAGTTCGTCGTTCATGATTCGTCGTATGCTTCGGTCACTGATGCCAATCACAACGCTGACCCTTCGAGCAGACTTTCGGCTGTTCCGGCTGTTCCGGCGGTTTATATTCGCTACCCGCTCGATATTCTCAGGGGTTCGCATCGTTCTTGAGCGTCCGGAGCTGTCCTGGTTCTGGTTTACAACCGATCCCGTACACTGCCACTTTTAAATTATTCTTTTAACATATTTGGGATGCAATTTTCGCCCAAACTGATGTTTGAGATCCAGAATCACAGCGACTATGTTACCGACCCTAGCATGAGAATCGACAACAAAAATGCTTTCATCTTTGGTCAGCTGTGGCATTCTGTTGGTGTTACTCGTCGAGCGCGACAAACGATTACTGCAAATTAAAAATGCATAATTGTAATAAATGCCAAATACAAAATCACGTGCACGTGCAGCCAGGCTAAAGCGCGGTTCCCATTGGGCCCGCCATCCGTCAAAACGGATCCGTCGCCGTCAAACGGGCCCGTTGACGGCCGTTCAGTGACGGGTTCGGTGGGAACCGGGGAGTGACGGCGACTGACAGCTGATCCGTCGCGATCAGCAGCAACAGCTGATCGCGACGGATCCGACGCCGTCGGAGCCCGTTTTTCAAAGTTGAACATTGTTCAACTTTTTGGCGAGGAAAAAAATCCAGAAAAAGCTCCATGAAAAGCATTACCATTAGCCCGTTCTTGGGCCATCAGTGCTCGAAATTCTCCCATTTCATCTCTGCACAGCAGTGGTTGGCGAACCCATGTTCTACGGCGACATCCTGGTTCTTCGTTCATCATTAACAACGGCAACAGCTCCTCCTATTCATCTTGTTCAAGTTCGATATTCATCTGGGATCTGGATCTGGGAAACGTGCCAATAAAAACACAAAAACTATACACAGTCGGAACGCAGACGCAGAACAAAGACACAAACTTGGTCTTGGTGGTGTATGACCATATTGAGATCAGTTAGATATATACATAGAGTTGTAATTCCCATGCAGAAGCACTTGATTTCGTGGCAATTCAGTGGGTCTTTTTTGTATTGTGTATTTGTTTACATTCTTGACGCCCGTGTTAAACTCGCCACAGTCTTTTCTGTTGAAGATAGTTGTGTATGCAATATTTAAAATGATTCCATTATCTGGTGCATGATGTAAAACAACATTTTAGGAATAATTCTGTCTGACAAGAATTTGTATTTCACGCAAATATTGTATTTGTTACATCTCGACATGTGTCATATTTCCTGCGAACTTCCAGGTAACTTTGTATCGTTTCTTTAGTATATCGTATGATTCACTTGAGCGTAATTGTATATGTTTTAATTCGATCGGCATGTAAATCTCCCCTGATTTAAATGTCGTGATTCATTGTCCATTTATATTCATAACGAGAACCTCACACAATAACGTGCACTCGGAACTAAAAGATATCAAGATTGGTTACAATGCACAATGACTGAAAGCAAAATTGCGCGCAAATGATGTGCTGATAAGTGATAACTTCACGAAGGCTATGTACCGGACCGGTAATCGAGTCGCTTGTATTAAAAGCCACATTAACCAATTGGCAACAAATAAAAGCAGTCAAACACTTCTGGCATTCTTAGAAAAACAAAACACAACGCTGGACCGGGACGATGAGACCCGGTCTCGGCGGAACCGGTGGGGAGAGACATATCGAAACTTCTGCGACCATATAACGTCGAACAACTGCGCGACCGCCTCGGCGACATTTCCCCGGCTGGTAGAGTTCCTGTTGAGGTCTTCACGGAGCCCACTGACGAAGTAGTTGAGTGAGGTCCTGGGTGTGCGCTAAAACCTGCAGCACAGTATTAATGTAACAGGTGTTGGCGAAGTTCGCCACACCAGTGACGCCAACCGGCTGGTACGGTACGTCGTCCATCACTGGCGTTTGTGGTACTCTCCGTTTCTCAGTTTGTTTTCGTCAGATTCCATTTTGAACAGGAGTACGCCCCAAGGGCGGTTCCATACTTTTTTTTTGTGGGGGGGGGGGGGGCTACAGTGGCTTATTTAAAAAAGTTGTTGTTCGAGGGGAGGGGGTAGCAGAGCGTCAGCCGTCTGCGATACATTGTTGACCACCATGAGGGGGGGGGGGGAGGTAGAGCGCGTCGTCAACCGTCGGCAAGAGGTGTCGAATTTTCCAAACGATTGGGGGTGGACGAAGAGGGACGGATCCAAGGCGCTTATATCAGCGCCATGCAGGCACGTAGCCAAGGGGAGGGCGGCGGGGGCGGCCGCCCCCCCCCCCCCCCCCCCCCCCCCTGGAGGCCAGAAGGGCCCTTTTTGGCGCGCGAGGGCCCTTTTCGGCGCGCTGCGCGCGCCGAAAAGGGCCGACGAGACCGCGCGAAGCGCGGTATAATAGGCTCTTCACTACACGAATCGTGGTCTTTAGAGAGTTTAGAGGACTTCAGAGGCCCTTTAGGGCCACTAGGGCCCTCTCTGAAAGACCAGAGGGCCCCTTGGACGTTCAAAAGAGCCCTGTGCATGTCAGAGGGGCCCTTGGCCAGACCGAAAGGGCCCCTGAGCGGGTCACAGGGCCCCCTGAGCACGTCGAATGGGCCCCCTGAACACGTCGAATGGGCCCCTAGCCAGCACAGAGGGGGCCCTGGGCAGGTTGAGAGGCCCCTGAGCATGTCGGCAGGGCGACAAAGCGGCCAGCACAGTCCTTTGCCAGGTCATAAGGGCCCCTGAGCAGGTTGGAGGGCCCCTGGACAGACCAGAGGGCCCCTGTGAAGTTAAGAGGGCCCCTGTCCAGTTCAGAGGGGCCCTGGCCAGACCAAAAGGGCCCCTAGGTGGGTCAGAAGGGCCCCTGAATATGCCTAATGAGCCCCTAGCCAGCACGGAGGGGCCCCAGGGCAGGTCGGAGGGCCCTTGGAGCATGTCGCAAGGCGACAAAGCAGCCAGCGCATTCCCTTGCTAGGTCGGAAGGGCCCCTTCGAAGGTTAAAGGGCCCCTGGAGAGACCAGAGGACCCCTGGAAAGTTAAAAGGGCCCCTGCGCAGATCGGAGGGGCCCCTGACCAGACCGAAAGGACCCCTGGGCGGGTGAGAAGGACCCCTGAACATGCCGAAGTGGCCCCTGGCTAGCACGGAGGGGCTCCAGGGCAGGTCGGAGGGCCCCTTGAGCATGTCGGCAGGGCGACAAAGCAGCCAGCGCAGGCCGACCAGAAGAGTCGCTGGGTCGATCGGAGGGGCTCCTGGGCAAGTCAGAGGGGCCCCTGGCTAGACCGAAAGGGTCCCTGGGCCGGTCGGAAGCCCCCTGAACATGCCGGATTAGTTCCTAGCCAGACTGAAGGGGCCCCTGGGCAGGTCGGAGGGGCCCCTGAGGAGGGGCGGCGGATTGCGGGGGCAGGGTACCCAAAATTCCCCCAGTCGAAAATCCTGGGAGGCAAAGGGTAGTTTTGCCCCCCCCCCCCCAGATTTTAGCTGCTCAATCTGGGGGCAACATGACCCTTCCCCTTCCCAGGATTTTCATTTGAGGGGTTGGGGATTTTGGGTACCCTGCGCCCCGCAATCCGCCGCCCTTGCCCCTGAGCATATCGGCAGGGCGACAAAGCAGCCAGTGCAGTCCCTGGCCAGGTCGGAAGGACCTCTGAACAGGCCGAATGGGCCTCTTGACACACAAGAGGGGCTTTTTGGAAGGTCAGAGGAGTCTCTGGTGAGACCGGAAGGGTCAAAGAACGTAGAGATCCCAGATGAAGATTAAATACAAGGAGGACTTACTCCACAATACAAATATTAAAAGCGGAGCTTTGGGTATATTGTAACACCCTTCGTCAGGGTGCTACAATATACCCGAAAGATCCGATTTTATTTTTTCCTGTAGAGTAAACCCTCTTTGTATTATAGATATCACCCACTCCACATCATGTCTTTTCGCTTCGCGGATCCCAGATGAGTCCCTGAACAGGTCGGAAGGGCGTAGAAAAGGTCAGAGGGGCCCCTAGACGATCTGAAGGGGCCTTTCAACAGTAAGAATACAGTTGTACAGGGAATAACACTAAAAAAATTCGCGCCGCTCCGCGGCGCAATTTGTTTAAGAATTCCAGGTCTTGAGCTTAAAAAATATTCCAAGTTGGTATAGCTGATTCCAAATTCGTGTCGCTGGTTCCAAAGTTGATGTGGCAGTTTGCTAACTCCAGCTCCTAAACGTTGGTATAGCCCATGCCTTACCTGCCATACTGCATTTTCCAGCCTTGTAACGTGCCTTTTCATGCGTTTTTTTTTTGGGGGGGGGGGCCTTTCAACGCTTGGGAAGGGGCCCTTTCAACGCTCGGGAAGGGGCCCTTTCGAGGCGCCGCCCCTCCCTGGACGAAATCCTGGCTACGTGCCTGGCGCCATGGATTCACTAAAACGACTGAAATCGACAAAAATTGCATATTTCTAATTGTAAAAGAAAAAATAAGGAATAAGTATATAACATTTTGCTTTAACCCTCGCCCTCCCTTTTTGCTTTAACCCTCGCCCTTTTTTACCTTCGCCCTACGGGGGCCTGACAGCCTCCCCCTGTTAACTTCCACCAGGCAACTTAGAGCAATGCGGTAAGAACCAGCATGTTGCCTGTCATGAGAGGAATCTAAAGAATGCGATTTTTAGGTTTCAGGTCAACGGGTGACGTTCCAGGTCAAGTGAATGACCTCGGATTTACCATGTCCAGAACAGCGATTTTGCTCTTCAGGAAACCTCAAAATTATAAATTGATAAATGTAAATAAAAAGGCATGCTCCTAGACCAGTATTGGCTCAGAAATACAGGAAAGGTAATTATTTGTTCGTATCTTGTCAAAAAAAAAATGGCGTCATCAGTTTCTTACACTTACGGAGCCATCACTCAGTCAAAAATGAAGATATTGCTTTGAAATTTGGTATGGGTATTATCCATGCTCCTTTCTCTCACAAGATTTCCGGTTTTTCTAATATCTTTGAAAATTTTGATTTTGTGGGGATTTAAAAAAAAAAAAACATTTTATTTTTATTTTAGGTGTCCAAAACACAAAGAGTTTGAAAATCCGAGTTTGCCTTTTTGTATCTTTGGTAAGTTGCGTTTGGAATTTCCTTAAAAACTGTTCTCTACGATTTTTCAAATATTTCTCATTTTTGTACCAACATGACGTCATAAAAACATGATTATCTCCCAAACAACTCAACCAATTTCAATTAAATGTTCACAGCCTACGTAGAGTTGTTGTAAACTCAGCTAACAAAAATGTCAGCAAGATGCACTGCATGTGTAAAAAGTTATTCAAGAAAAACCTCAGGGGGGCCTGTCAGGCCCCCCCCCCCCCTCCCCCCCAAGGGCGAGGGTTAAATCAGTTTCTGGTGCACAAATTAACCAGTCATATTAATTTTGGCCTTGCGTCGGACGCCGCTTCAAACCAAAGTATTTGTCCGAGCCTAGGACATTCTCAGGTATTGCAAAGTGCGAAGGCCAATATATCAATATTGCCTTCGCACGTTAATTTCTTAATTTTATATTATGATTTTTAATGTATTATACTTTTAAGCACAGCAAACATAACCACTGCGCACACATGGAATCATTCGCGCCAGTTATGAAACAAGTTTCGACTGCCAGATGGCCCGTTTCAAGGCTGCCAGATCCAACTCGGCCCGACCGTCTAGAAACGGGCCCATCTGACGGCGGCTGACGGCGACGGATCCGTTTTGACGGATGGCGGGCCCAGTGGGAACCACGCTTTAGTATTCGGTTGCAATGACAGCATCCTCCTTTGCATCGAAATCAAGTTCCGTCGAAATTAAATTGGTAAATGGAAATTTTTTTGCTTGTTTTCTGTACGTTTTCATTTGCACCATTTCAATGATTGATGATAAAATGTATACGGATTTTGTTTATTATGCATGTTTGTTTCGATTGGTGTCATTTGTTTTGTCCTGCAACAATCAGAACGAAAGTTACGGCGAGTTTTCCAACAGGCACATTTTTTGCCGCGCTATACATATATAGCGCGGGGAGAAAATGAGACTTCTACATTTTTCGCCCCTTCCCCACCCCAACTTTAAAATCAGTGTGAAATTTTTACCTCGGGTCATCTCAGGTCAGGTCACCAGGTCAAGACAAATGACCCCACCTCGAAAAACGTTTGTGGTCGTGCCACAGCCAAAGTGATTGACCTAACGGTTTGAAACTTACAGGTGCCATGCCATTGGCGCCATTTTGGTGGTGAAAGTGTTTTGAGTGTCCCCGACCAAAAGTGGCACATACAAAAATGACCCCAGCACAGCTGGGCTCATTTTTTTTTTCTCACATGAATACCCTAACACCTGGCTACATGCTCATATCATCCCTATATTTTAACCATCGCCGTGCCGCAGTGGCGTATCCAGGGGGGGGGGGGCAAAGGGGCCATGCCCCCCCCCCCCCCTTGGAGGCCAGACGGGCCCCTCTGGCGACCGAGAGAGGGCCCCCTGGGGCCGAAGGCCCCAGTGTTTTGGATGGTGTCAGGTGCCCGCAAAACGCCTTATGTCGCATAAAGAACGTCCACGAACAAATCTAACACGAATAAATAACAGCATTTAAGAGCTGGTATTTATTTCGAGGGCCCCTCAGGCCAGAGGCCCATTCGTCGAAATGGCCAGAGGCCCATTCGACGTAATCAGGGTCCATCTGACCTGCTCAGGGACCCTTTCGGTCTGGTCATCTGACCCCAGGGCTTCCAATTCCTTTCGAGGGCCCCTCAGACATTTCGAGGGCCCCTCAGGCATTTCGAGGGCCCTTCAGGCATTTCGAGGGCCCCTCAGGCCAGGCACGTAGCCATAATTTCGTCCAGGGGGTGTGGAGGGGGGGGGGGAGGGGGCGGCGCCTCGAAAGGGCCCCTTCCCGAGCGTTACCCCCCCCCCCCCCCCCCTTCCCCCCCCCCCCCAAAAAGAAAAAAAGAAAAAAAGGATATGAAAAACTCTACGGATTTCGGCCACTTTATTTTGTGAGGTTCAACTTTCCAGGGGCCCTCTGATCTGTCCAGGGGCCCTCTGGTCTATCCAGGGGCCCTCTGGTCTATCCAGGGGCCCTCTGGTCTGTCCAGGGGCCCTCCAGCCTGCTCAGGGGCCTCTCCGACCTGCCCAGGGGTCCTTCTGTGCTGGCCAGAGGCCCATTCGACGTAATCAGGGGCCATCTGACCTGCTCAGAGACCCTTTCGGTCTGGTCAGGGGCCCCTTTGACATACACAGGGGCCCTTTGAACTTCCCAAGGGCCCTCTGGTCTGCCCAGGAGCCCTCCAGCCTTCTAAGGGGCCCTTCCAACCTGGCAAGAGACTGCGCTTTCTGTTTTGTCGCCTTGTCAACATGCTCAGTAGGCCCTTCGACCTGCCCTGGGGCCCCTCCGTGCTGACTAGGAGCCCATTGGGCATGTTCAGGGGCCCTTTTGGTCTGGTCAGGGGCCCCTCTGACATGCACAGGGGCCCTTTTAACTTCCCAGAGACCCTCTGGTGCTGGTCTGTCCAGGGGCCCTCCAGCCTGTTCAGGGGGTCCTTAAGACCTGGCAAGGGACTGCACTGGCTGCTTTGTCGCCCTGCCGACATGCTCACGGGCCTCTCCGACCTTCCCAGGGGTCCCTCTGTGCTGGCACGGTGCTCATTCGACGTGTTCAGGGGCCATTTGACCCGCTCAGGGGCCCTTTCGGCTTGTCCAGGGGCCCTTCTGACATGTACAGGGCTCTGCTGAACGTCCAAGGGCCCTCTGGTCTTGGGCCCTGGTGCCTCTAAAGAACCTCTGAAATGCTCTAAACTCTTAAAGACCACGCTTCGCGTAGTCCATGAGCGTGGTCTCGTCGGCCCTTTTCGGTGCGCTGCGCGCTGCGCGCCAGAAAAGGGCCCGCCGGGCCTTCAGGGCGGGGGGGGGGGGGGGGTAGCCTCCCCCCCTTGGCTACGTGCCTGCCTCAGGCCTACCGAGTTAATGTTATCGACTTTTAAGCGTTGGTTACAAAATGATCTGTCCGACCTCCTATTTCCCTAAATATGGCAGCATTTGGTAGCATAGCCAACGAGCTACAATAACAGCGCAAGCCCTCATGTGGATGCGCCTGAAGTTATTGTGACGTTAGGACAAAATGTATTGGGGTCTGGACGTTTGGAAGAAGACGTTTGGGATGGTGGTGGTGGTGGGGGGGGGGGGGGGCACGGAAGTTTTTTTAGGGAGAATCCCAAAGTCTCACATTTCTGAAAACTCATCAGATTTTGCTTGCTTATGCATTGATAGCTGATTTAAAACAAACTTTCCTTAGATAAAGTTGCTTAGATTTTCTTATCAGGAAATGTGTACATTTTGTGCTGATTTCAGGCGGTTTGACGGCTGCTATGGCCCCTTTTCCCCTGGATCTGCCAAGTTTTTTAGGGGGGATTCCCAAAAAGTCTCACACATTTCTGAAAACTCATTGGATTTCGCTTGCTTATGCATTGATAGCTGATTTAAAACAAACTTCTTTAGATAAAGTTGCTTAGATTTTCTTATCAGGAAATGTGTACATTTTGTGCTGATTTCAGGCGGTTTGATGGGTTTGATGGGATATAAATTTTACCCCCAAACTCGAACCCTAGATCCGCCAGTGTGTGGGCCCCTAATTGGCTACGAGGGCCCCTCTGATCCCGTTTGCCCCCCCCCCCCCCTGGCCGAAATCCTGGCTACGCCCCTGCCGTGCCGGGGGGTTAGACACCCCCTCAGGTTTTTCGCGGATAGCGGAAAAACGGCGAAGCGCAGCGCCGCCATTTTTTTGCACAGCTGTGTGTGCATTAATTGTCCACATTATGTAAAAAATACTCGGGTCATCTTAGGTCAGGTCACCATACCAGGTCACGTGGCCCACCTCCCAAAAAAAACTTGTGGTCGTACCAAAGTCACAGTTTTGGGATGATCGGTTCTACACTTACAGGATTGCATAAGGTCACATATATATACAATTCGTTTATCTTGGATTTTGTATATCAGCGACCTAAGGTCGGTTTAATCCCCATTATAAGTCTAAGGGGAAATATTCAAATGCTTCCTATTCTAAGGAGACGCAAGATAGCAGTATAATTTCTTCTGGATCATGTTATTATAGAACATTATTGATGACCAAGGTGCCATTTTTTTCAGTAACCCCAACAGGGTCAGCCGAGGTCATCCGAGTCCACCAACAGTTGTATGGCAATAACTCTCGACATAATGACGATAGAGAAGTAAAACTGACACCAATGTGTTTACCTCGTCGCGGCACGTCTTCCCATATGCAATATGACCTACTTGAGTCACCACCACTTGACCTTGACCTAAGGTCACATTTGTAAGATGACCTGACCTGGTCATCACTAATATGATGCAAAGCGTTTTGACGAGACAAGCACGATGGCATCAAAATCCACCAACAGTTGTATGGCAATAACTCTCGACATAATGACGATAGAGAAGTAAGACTGACACCAATGTGTTTGCCTTGTCGTTATTAGGTAAAACGCTATTCGTGATACACGTTTTTAAAGCCTTTTTGACATTTGATGAGCTCTGGATCCTAAACGTTTGACCTGAGCTCAAATTTGAGGACACTTTGGTGATTTCATTTTTCAAGAGCTTTCCATTGTTTTGTTTTTTTGGTTTGTTCCTAGCTATCATAGTTCCTGTGATATCTGGGGGTTTCTGGAGCGAAGTCCTAAAACTTGAAAGTCCAACCTTTGATGACCTCTGTTGACCTCAATATTGACTTGAGAAAAAAAAACATCGAAATTACCATCGAATGTGCTGGTTAAGAGCTTTTGAACGCTTTTACCGCGTCTGTATAGCTCTTTTAGTTTTCGAGTTAACCCTATTTGTAACAGGGGGGGGGGGGGGCGGATTCCGCCCCCCCCCCATGTTTTTCGCAGATATCTCCAGAACGGCTGGGAGTAGGCCCATGAAATTTTGGGACTTTTCATAGAATTGAACTCCGCATTTGGAGTCAAAATTTTGAGTTATTAACCTGAACAGAGGCGGTTCCAGGGCACAGTTTTGGGTGGGTTCGGAGGCGACATTTGGCGATAATACGGAAATGCGATCTTCACGGTTTCTTCCTAACTGCATCAAGTATGAAAGAGTTACATCGGCTTACGGTGATTGCAACAAGTGCAAATTAGTTGATGCTAATGAAATATCATAAAAATTGCATGGCAGAGGCGGTTTCAGGGGCTTGAAAGGGGGGGGGGGGGGGTTCCAGGAAGTATTAAATGCTTGGCGGGAGGCCAATAGAGCAATGTAAGGGGCATTTATAGCTATCAAGATGTAAAAGATAGCTTCTGCTTCCATTATTTGCATAATTTATTACATATAGAGTTTCAGGGGCGTGTTCAGGAACATGAAAAGGGGTGATTGGCATGGTAATGACGATATGCCAGCGATAACGGCGCAATATACGTTTAGCTTATAATAATATATGTACATATGAGACCAGAAAAGGGAATAAAGTCAATTTTTGCAGAGGCGCGCTCAGGAATGGAAGAAAGGGGGTCATATTATTGCAAGGAAACTGAGAGGCATGGGCGTACAATGACATAACATACTGCAGTTTTCGGATGAAACACGCACCACAGGTTACTCTACGAACGATTATAAGATAATAGGCGAGTCCAGGTAGGGTAAAAAGGGGGTAAGCAATGTTAATTGAAGTTGTAAGTGAAATAGTCACTGTTGACTAGTTAGTATCATAATAGCGGATAATATACTTATCAAAAGGTTTTGCGCCGCCCCAGTTTGGATCCTGGATACGCCTATGATGAAGTACAACATGCAAAAAGGAACTATCTACGATCAGTAACATATTTATAGTGCTGGGTAGCAACTTGTCAGCGGTTAATGCTTTTTCCCAATTTTACCCCCTTTTTCACTAACCTGGTACCGCCTATGGCAAACAAATATGATTTATAACTGTTTTTTCTAATGTCTCAATCACATACCATTTCATTTATTTTATAAAAAAACATAAAAAATTGTTTTATTACGCATTTACTTCACCCCCATATTGAGTGACCTGCACACGCCTATGATTTTTGAATTTTCAAACGTTACCGTCATATATCAATTTCCAATTCAATCTCGATCGATTCCTATTAGTTGTGTTAAAATCGGTCGATAAACATGAAAGCTATGTTGGATCAAAAATACCACTAAAATTTGTCGTTTTTGCCCCCCTGTTGCCCCCCTATCCAAAATGTATATTTGTGTATTATTTATAAATGTAGATCGTGTTGAGGGGAACCAAACACCGTTTCATTTTTGAAAATCAGACGAGTAGATCTCGAGATCTCCGGGGGGGGCGGAATCCGCCCCCCCCCCCTGTTACAAATAGGGGTAGCCAGGAGCCTGTTACAAATAGGGTTAAAGGGATGGGGTCCCAGGACAGTGAAATCCACTGTCCTGACAGTGGACCTCCATTGAAAATGCACTAGCACCCCGGCCCACCCCCGGGAGAATAGACTGTCCGGATTTCCCGCGCCGTGCCGCGGGTGGGGCGTTTAGACGCCCCCTTAAAAAGGAAATAGTTCACCTTCGGAAATTTTTCAGAACACGATTTTATTATATTTTTTAATACAGTTTCTTTTTTTCTTTTAAAAAATGGTCCTACATCGCGCCAATTCAGGACAGAAAGTCGTAAATTATTAATGTTATGGTGTGCGTTATTGGTCTGCGCATGCTCGGACCAGTGCTGGCACTCTCTGCCATCTGAGACTGCCATCTGGCACTCTCAGATGGCGTATTCACCGGCAGGACGACAACGACATCGGACCACTGACGACTTCGAGCCAGCCTTCACCAGCCCTCCACCGCTTCCGGGTGCGGGACCCTGTCCACGTGCTTGTGGCAGGGTCGTTAGACCCTTAGATAGGTAGACTTCGCGAAAGGTTCCTTTGGAATTCGTGAATTTCACTGTTTTTCATTCTGCTTTTATCTTATCTCTTTCCTAAACTAGTCCACTGGCGGATACCTAACGGTGAACACCCAGCCTGCTTGGCCCGAACGGTCCACAAACGACCTGGAGGGGTGGCAGGTTGATTCAACTAAGCCAGTCTGAGACCTCTTTTCACCAACTCTCTCTTACCCTACTCTAAATCTTATCTTTCTCACACTTCTACGGGTTAATCCCACGGCGTAGGTCCCCTCCAGTCTTGAGAAGTTAATTTGCAGGTGCCAACACGTTCTGTCGTGTGTGGCATTTAAAGTAAACAGTTAGCCCCCACCCTATTCTCCTAAGCCACGACGATGGCTACCCCCCCGGAACCCCGCCCCACCTACCCGCCCGACTCCCCTCTGGGGTCTCCCGGCGCCTGCCCGCCCCGTCCAGGGGCCTGGCAGTCGCCGGACTCTCGTCCCCCTGACCCACCCGACCCCCCTCTGGGGTCCCCCGGTGCGCGACCACGCACTCTCCAGGCCGGCCCCACTCCCCGCTCCCCTCAGGGGCCTCCCAGGGTCCGACCCGGAGCACGGCTCCCCCCCGACCCCACCCCCCCGGACGGGCCCGCTTGCCTCCTTATGTGGCGAGCGGATGGCATTCCATTTAGGAATGTCAACCCGTTCCTGGTCCGGCGCTGGCTGGTCGCCATCTGTGGCGACGTAGCCAGCGCCAAACCCATTCGATCAGGAGCACTCCTGATCAAGACGCTGACGTCCCAACAGAACGTCAGCGTCATGGGACGGACCACCTTCATCGGAGTGAGGGTCGCCGTGGAGGCCCCGGCGCACCTCAACTCCGTGGAGGGTCTGGCATGGTGCCCAGACGTGGCCGAGCTCTCGGAGGACGATCTCCTCCGGGAACTCGCACACCAAGGGGTGTGCGAGGTGACTCGCCTGTCACCAACGAAGCGGCGACCCGATCAGCCCAACCCGCTGATTCGGCTCCGCTTCCGAGGCAGGGAGCTGCCGACCCACATCCACTGTGGGTACGTGGCTGCCCCCGTCAGGGAGTGGATCCCGCCCCCCCCGGCAGTGTCAGCAGTGCTGGCGCTACGGCCACCTCAAGTGGTCCTTATATAGACCTTAAACGAAATACTTAACGTAATGTTAGATATTATATTTACTTTGAACAAATAATTTTTCCGGGTACAAATAAACCGGTTAACGTAACTAGTAACGTAAAATAGCTGCCCTAGTCCCTAGTTTGCTCCGGGTCACATAAACCGGTTAACGTAGTTTTTTGCCTGGCAAATTGCCAGAGGTCATTGCCCCTCCCCGGAATATGGCTATAGGCCGGTCCGGGAAAAAAAAAAAAAAAAAAAAAAAAAAAAAAATCTCAGATGGCAGTCTCAGCGAAAATTTTGAGTTTTATTCCATGTACAACTGTATTCTTACTGTTGAAAGGCCCAAGGTCCCTTCAGATCGTCTAGGGCCCTTTGCCATTTTCAACGCCCTTCCGACCTGTTCAGGGACTCATCTGGGATCCGCAAAGCGAAAAGAAATGATGTGGAGTGGGTGATATATATATATATATATATATATATATATATATATATATATATATATATATATATATATATATATATATATATATATATATTATATATATATATATAATACAAAGAGGGCTTACTCTACAGGAAATATTAAAATCGGAGCTTTCGGGTATAATGTAGCACCCTGACGAAGGGTGTTACAATATACCCGAAAGCTCCGCTTTTAATATTTGTATTGTGGTGTAAATTCTCTTTGTATTTAATCTTCATCTGGGATCTCTACGTGCTTTGACCCCTCCGGTCTCGCCAGGGACTCCTCTGACCTTCCAAGAAGCCCCTCTTGTGTGTCAAGGGGCCCATTCGGCCTGTTCAGAGGTCCTTCCGACCTGGCCAGGGACTGCACTGTCTTCTTTGTCGCCCTGCCGACATGCTCAGGGGTAGGGGCGGCGGATTGCGGGGTGCAGGTAACCCCCCCCCCCCCCAGTTGAAAATCCTGAGGAGGGGAGGGGCATTTTGCCCCCAGATTGAGCATGCTAAAATCTGGGGTGGGGGGGGCAAAATTACCCTTATGCCCCCAGGATTTTCGACTGGGGGGCATTTTGGGTACCCTGCCTCCCCGCAATCCGCCGCTCCTGCTCAGGGGCCCCTCCGACCTGCCCAGGGGCCCCTCCAGTCTGGCTAGGAACTCATCCAGCATGTTCAAGGGGCCTTCCGACCGGCCCAGGGATCCTTTCGGTCTAGCCAGGGGCCCCTCTGACTTGCCCAGGAGCCCCTCCGATATGCCCAGCGACTCTTCTGGTCGGCCAGCGCTGGCTGCTTTGTCGCCCTGCCGACATGCTCATGGGGCACTCCGACCTGCCCTGGGGCCCCTCCGTGATGGCAAAGGGCCAATTCGGCGTGTTCAGGGGCCCTTCTTACCCGCCCAGGGGTCCTTTCGAGTTTCGGTCTGGTCAGGGGCCCCTCCAATCTGCACATGGACTCTTTTAACTTCCCAGGGGCCCTCTGGTCCCTCCAGGGGCCCTCTAGCCTTCTAAGGGCCCTTCCGACCTGGCAAGGGACTGCGCTGGCTGCTTTGTCGCCTTGTGACATGCTCCAAGGGCCCTCAGACCTGCCCTGGGTCCCCTCCTTGCTGACTAGGGGCCCATTCGGCATGTTCAGGGGCCCTTCTGACCCACCTAGGGGCCCTTTTGGTCTGGCCCGGGGACCCTCTGACCTGCACAGGGGCCTTTGTAACTTCCCAGGGGCCCTCTGGTCTGTCCAGGGGCCTCCAACCTGCTCAGGGGCCCTTATAGTCTGGCAAGGGACTGCGCTGGCCGCTTTGTCGCCCTGCCGACATGATCAGGGGCCTCTTGGCCTGCCCAGGGGCCCCTCTGTGCTGGCTAGGGGCCCATTTGACGTGTTCAGGGGGCCCATTCGACGTGCTCAGGGGGCCCTCTGACCCGCTCAGGGGCCCTTTCGGTCTGTATAGGGGCCCCTCTGACATGCATATGGCTCGTTTGAACGTCCAAGGGGCCCTCTGGTATTTTAGAGAGGGCCCTGGTCTAAAGGGCCTCTGAAGTCCTCTAAACTCTCTAAGGACCACACTTCGCGTGGTAAAGAGCCCATGAGCCCATGCTTCGGGCAGTCTCGTCGGCCCTTTTCGGCGCGCTGCGCGCGCCGAAAAGGGCCCTCGCGTGCCGAAAAGGGTCCTACTGGCCTCCACCCGCGCCCCCCTTGCTACGTGCCTGTTCTGGATAATGTTATTATAGACCATTTTTGAAGACCCAGATTCATTTTTGGTTCAGTGACCCCACTGAACCAAAAAAAAGATAAAAGTGTTGAATCTATCGTCCGGATTTTGTTTTTCGTCGATTTTTTTTTTAATGTAATTTATTATTATTGGCAATCAAGAGCTGAAACGCAACTGCTAATAAAAAAGTAAATGTACATACATACTGACGTGATGAATATGATGATTAAGTGAATAATACATCTGAAGTGGTTTTGACGATCAGTATTTCTAAGGACATGATCGCTTAGTAAATGTTCACAGAAATGACATAGTAATGATTTTTGCTGGCATTTTGACCCCCGAGTACTTCATGAGAAGGAGCATTTTGTCCGCGACCTTATCCATAAGGACATGAAACTTTACCACCCCTGCTTACAGGATGTCATCAGGTGATACGTACGTACAATTAATATATCTCCATTTGTTTTACATTGGTGACCTAAGGTCAGGTCGATTTTGTGACCTCCTCGTTATAAGTCAATGGGGAAAGATGAAAACACGTATAAATCCATAGGAAAAAGCTAAATTTGACCTGTTTTCAACAGAACCACCACTATTGTGCCAAATGTAAAGCACTATGTCATATTTATGTTCTTAAACCTCTACGAGGTCAACTCAGGTGACACCCCAGGTCACGTATGGGTTTTCGGCAATAACTCTTTACCAAATCAAGGTAGACCAATGGGGTTGTCACCATTGTTCTTGGCTTGTCGAGACGAATCAATTGATGTATGAGTTGACCTTGACCTGACCTTGACCTGACCTTGACCTGACCTTGACCTGACCTTGACCTGACCTTGACCTGACCTTGACCTGACCTTGACCTGACCTTGACCTGACCTTGACCTGACCTTGACCTGACATTGACCTGACATTGACCTGACCTTGACCTGACCTTGACCTGGCATTCACCTGACATTGACCTGACCTTGACCTGACCTCAGGTAAAGGTCAATTTGTTTGGATATAATCTAATTAGGTCACCCAATATATCATTCGATACGTCTAGACAACACAACACAATGGTCAAATATTTTGGACACTGTCATGCTTCTTCTGTCAAAAGTTATTTCTTAACAATTAGGCGATTTTTAGAATAATGGCTTCTGTCTGCTGACCTAACTATTGACCTTATGTCAATGCTGATGAAACCTCAGTGACAGTAAATGTAGTAATCTTTCGAACGCTTTTTCCGCGCGTCGCTATCTCTTTTGGTTATCGAGATATAGACGGTTGTATCAAGGTCATTCATATAAAGCCGAAATGTGACCTATGGT
Organism: Chirona hameri; assembly: GCA_036785665.1. Classification (NCBI taxonomy): domain Eukaryota; kingdom Metazoa; phylum Arthropoda; class Thecostraca; order Balanomorpha; family Balanidae; genus Chirona; species Chirona hameri. The sequence goes on from JAXIVJ010004035.1 coordinate 16,792, forward strand.
GACGTCTGGTGACCGCAATATTGACCTAAACTATAAAAAGATATGCGTTCGATAGCGTTTTTCTCGAGCTATCTAATGCAGTTTTCCGCTTGTCCCTGCGTTGCGTGATATTCGAGATCTTAGACGGAGGCGGAAATTACCCTCCCCGGGCAGTTCGGGGTTGGCGCAAACCCCCGGCAGTGTGCGTGTTAAGGTATCAGCGGTCTCGAATGAGACCAGAGTAAACAAACAGGTGTTGAATTATAACTATTAGATAGTAATTGGGTAAACGTTCTCAGAATTGTTTTTCTCTCGCAAATTTCAAGTCAAATGCTTAAAAAATATATGTACTCTAGTCGTGATGTTCTTTACTGAAAACGATATCAAAATGTTGTGCCTAAAAATCGTTCACTCACTGTCTTTAATAAATGCGTATTAGTCGTGGATATATTTTAGACAATTGTTTAAATAGTGGATGTATATTAAACGCTATGTCGATATAAATAGAGGATGTATTTGAGTTGTAATGTAATGTATGTATGTACGTAGGTATAAATAGTGGGTCATTTTAGACGTTGCGTATAAATAATGATTGTATTTTAGACGCCACATTTAAATAGTGGATGTATTTTAGACACATGTAAGCTGATGATTCAGTGACAACAGCGCACAGTTCAAAGCAGGTATCAGCTCACCACATATCACTATTATTGTGAAACAACGAGTGAAGCCTTGCAAAGCAAATTTCGATTCGTATTCGTTTGCACACCATGATAATTGGACACAATCGCAGTGCACGTGCAATGTCCAGCATTGCGCTATGCGGAGTGTCGCAATCAGCGCACGGCTCGTGATATAGAAAGACACGTGGAGCGATACTTTGTTGACGCAAACAATATACAACTTGGCACACGTCTTGTGTTACAACTTGGCACACGTCTTGTGTTACAACTTGGCACACGTCTTGTGTTACAACTTGGCACACGTGAACACATCTCGGTCAACAAGAGCAAACACTCAGCATCAGGGAGGTGCTGTGCTTGAGAATTGCCATAGTACAATGACCAACTTGGCACACGTGAACACATCTCGGTCAACAAGAGCAAACACTCAGCATCAGGGAGGTGCTGTGCTTGAGAATTGCCATAGTACAATGACCAACTTGGCACACGTGAACACATCTCGGTCAACAAGAGCAAACACTCAGCATCAGGGAGGTGCTGTGCTTGAGAATTGCCATAGTACAATCGCTACTCGACTCATGAATATAGTCATTTGTAGCGCTGCAATAACTGATTTGATTGGACGGTTTTCTGCTCCTGAAGCTCACCACGAGCAGAGCAGAACACAAACACGATATTCCCGATGATCTGTCCACGTATGACAGCGACGCTAGAGATGTCCGTATGAGCTGTAGCTGTCGTCGGAATAGTCGTTGTAGTCGTTGTTTCCGCCGTATCCGTAGTCGTAATCGTGGCCGTAGCTGGGCTGCTGGTAGCCGTAGCTGGGCTGCTGGTGGCCGTAGCTGGGCTGGTGGTAGCTTTGGCCGTGGTGGCCGCCGTGGCCGGAGCCATGGCCGTGTTGACGCCGGCCGCCGCCCAGTTTGAAGAAGAAGGCGTGCGATACGGCGATCAGCGCCAACAGGAACACAGCCTGCAAAACATACGTCCGTCATCCCATGGAGAAAAACTTTGGGAACAATCAATGCGAGGTTATGGAGGCATATGGCGAACCTTCGCTGACTTAGTGTGGGGAGGTACAGACGATTTTGGGACAACTAGCCCAATTTCACTAGATGGATGCAATTCACTACGGATCGTTGATTTATTCGAAGTCGTAATGGTTTTACAGTGGCAACCATATGCACAAATGTATCACACAGTATGTTACGTTGTGGCAATCAAATACATTGATGTAATTGATAATTTTATATTTTTAGGAACACTATGCGGGTGACCGAAAATACAAGGTATATAGAAGAATGTGACCAGCCCAACGCAATTTGAAGCCGGGCCTTAACTACACCATGCTCTAAGTGGACATTCGGCTACCTCCACATCGTATTCACAGTCTGTATCAGTCGTATTAAGTCTTTATAGATGACTGCTGAGCACAGCAATTCGAATCAAATAAAAAACAATTATATTAATTTTAAGAAAACGAGGTGTGTCGTTCGATTTAATCTTGTCACAGTAAAATACTAAACTAACTGAGATACATAAAGTGATGATCATTTAAATTTATGAATGACAGCAATTTCGTCTTGGCAGAAGAAGTTTGCTTGCGACGTTCAGCAGGGAAGCAAGACTTTAAGTTGAGCATTCATTTCGCTCGAAAAGCATAACACAAAATGAAAGTTCCATTAAAACTAAGAACTTCTTTGACACCGAAGCAGCGACGCACTCCTACTGCCAGTGCAGTCTAAAGTTGCAATACACCCGACGGCGAACGCCACAGTTACACGTCTGCCTGAGTGGTCGGACACAACACTCTCCGCTCAGGCCAGATCAGCCTACCTTGAACATCATGGTGTCAGCGTCGACTGGTGAGGTGACGGCGGAGAGAGAAACCACTGCAGAGCGGCCGTGCTCGACTGAATGCTCACCGAGCTGCACTCACTGCCTTTATACGGCGGGCGGTGAGGCGGGGACGGGCAGGTGAACGGCATGAACGGACGGGCAGGTGAACGGCATGGGAGCCCGGTGACCGGTGGCGCTGCAGCAGGGCGGTGGCTGGTGACCCTGAGGCCGTGGGACCGTCCTGTCTACTGGCCGGGGAAGAGTGGGCCGCATGTGACTGCATGTGGGCGTGACCGACGGAGATCTTATCTGTTTGATGTCAAGCTACTTCACATTTCATGTGACTACTGCAGCGCCGAAGCAATGAATGAGCTTGACGATCGATACACAGTAAAACGTCTCATAGACATGACATTTCTTTAGCAAAAAAAGAGCGTGGGCTGCAAGAAAAGTCAACAGTCAGGAATCGTACAAATATGCCTTTCCACATTTATTCTATTTTTTTGCCGATTAATGCATAAGTGTTATAGACCAAAGAAAACATAACCGTGTTCATTTTTTTTCTCGCGCTGGCTTAGTTCCAGTGAGTTCAGAATATATATATATATATATATATATATATATATATATATATATATATATATATATATATATATATATATATATATATATATATATATATATATATATATATATATATATATATATATATATATATATATATATATATATATATATATATATATATATATATATATATATATATATATATATATATATATATATATATATATATATATATATATATATATATATATATATATATATATATATATATATATATATATATATATATATATATATATATATATATATATATATATATACAAAATTTATGACCGTTGGTAGAGACCTCAAAATTGACCTGAACCAAAACAAAACGAAATAATTTCGACATTAATTTAGACGAGCTATCTAACGGCATGTTTGGATCCTGCCTAATCCCCATTGGAGCAGAGTTCGGGTGGATGGGGGGGGGGAGCGTCAGATGCCTCCCCTGGCACGACTAAGCTGGCACCGAGCACCGGCAGTGCGTGGGTTAAGAACTGCTATAACACAAATTATCCCTTGTATAAGCTGCTAAGATCTTCCTTCCGGAAATGTGTGAATTTTCAACCGATTTAGTTGTATTGGTAAAACTTTGGCGACAGTGGACCCCTTCGCTCCGTTCCTGTTCGGTCCCCTAATCGTTTTCAAAAATCGACATCGCAGGTGTGGACCCTCGATGATGGGCGTGTTTATGTTTATAATTTGTATTCAGCTTCATTATTGTATTATTCTACTATTGTATTTATATTTTACACTTATGTTTGTCATTATCACACTTAAAATGTATCAGTAACTACCTATGTATAGGTACGCTAAACCATGCCTTAAGATCTTTTTTTTTTATTCCCCCCCCCAAGTGAGAATTCCTTAGCCGAGGCCCATGGCCTGGATATGGTTATAATTCTTGTGATTTAAAACTAAACTTCACTCTCAATATATCCGCCTTAAACTATTTACAAATCTTTACTATTATTATCTTACTGACTTAAACCCTTATGTGGCATGCTATATGGCATGCTTCGCTACCATTTTCACAGAAACTTCACAATTTGAAACCAGAACACTCGCCAACAACCACTGTTGAAACAATAACTCACATTTCGGACAAAATGGACCAGGGCATAATCGCGACCCTTGAGTCTTGACACCGGGTGATTGTAGTATGACATCGAGCTGGATCGATTCACAATCAGACGCAGCTCGAGTGGCATCGATCCTCATCCGACCCGATATCGATTCTTCTCAAACAGCCTAACTGCAACTGTGGAAGCAACCCAAACGGTTTATAGCTTCTCACGATGTGATTCAAGGGCGAATTTTGCACTGTGACTTATTTGGCAACCACGTTTCATTCCGCGCGAAATGTTTTCGATAGCATCTAATCTGCTACGAGCGTATATATCGCTCGCAGCGTATATATCGCATGTTAGGACGTAGATAATGTCTTGTTCGTTCATACCCGATGCAAAGGCCAGCGTTTTCTCCAACCGGACCTAAACGGTGATGGCTGCTTATGCAAAATATGTTTATTTCGGCTCCGTAGGATCCGGAATCAGTTGCTGTGAGTCGAGAGATACATAATATTGAAGGGCGGGTGTGCAAAGGAAAAACTCTGGAACTCCTGGAAATTGTTGTATTATGTTATCAACTATCGATAGGTGATGGTAAGCCACCTATAAGATTCATGGTACATGCAATGTTTTTAGTTCACACATAACCGAATACCAACATTAGAAAACATAAGAACAAATTACACAAAACCTGTCTTTATAGAGCGATTTCAACATATCAAATTCAGCTCGTATGCCAAGCCTTCTTAATTGCTTTCAGACAAAAAAGCACCACTCACTTCACTATTGATCCAATCTGCTGACTTTAAGAAACGGGTAAGTTCAAGATTACTGAGAATATTTTTTTTGTTGAAAATTCTCGCCATTCCTATAACCCGCGCCCCGTGGGCCTCTCAGACAATTTCGCCCGGGGGGGGGGGGCAAAATGACTCCCACTAACTCGAAAACTAAAAGGCGCGGAAAAACGTTTCAAAACTCTCGACAAGGACATTCGAATTTAATTCGGTCCTTTTTGGGCTCAGGTCAATAATGAGGTTACCAGAGGTTATCAAAGGTCAAATTTTCCAAGTACAGGGACCCGCAGATGTTATGGTACACACTAAGGTCCGGCTTAGTTTCTCCTCTAGCGTATGTTTGACGGCGAATTAAGAAGCGACCATATTTGCAATCAGACCGCATTACTGAGAGCTTCAAATAGATATATTGACGCATTGGCTCACCTTATCCATTGGCTGTTTTTAAACAAAACAAAAAACGTTTTTACCATCGAAAAGTGCTCAAAACGATTTTTGCTTAACCCGCGAGTTACTGGGGTATATTCCATAACGGTACTTACTGGGGGGGGGGGGGGGGAAGATGCGCTATTTTTTGCCCTCCCCCCTTGGATCTCCGGAACTACTGGACCGATTGTAAAAATGCAAACAGCATTCGATAGCTCTGGGAAAGTTATTGAGGGAAACCTAATATTGTTGACCTCGAAGTCACTGATGATGTCACAGGTCAGGTCAAGTACACATTTTTTTTACCGTGTCAAAAGATCTCGATGGATTTAATTGTCACGTAAAATTGAGATATTAAACGCATAAGCAGTCGATAAATCGGTATGATTCGTGTGTCTGACACTTCTATGTACCATCCTAAGTTATTTATGACCCTGGGTCAGGTCAAGGTCATCCGAGGTCGAGAGGTCAAACTACAGATTACGCTCATTAGGCGTTGTAACACATGTTTATGGGTTTGCTTTTCGTCTAGAACGCGAAAAATGACATTAGAAGATTGTTTGTTCCATATAAATAGAAGTTCAAAGCAAAAACGGAAATGGATTTTGTATGCATAGTAATGCTGCAAGAGGTAGTCGATTTTTGTCATTTATAGGTCATAAGTCAGCCATTTTGAAGATATCGACTTCAAATTCGGTACACATATTCACCGAACACATCTCGATCACATATAGTCCGGTTTTTGGATAATTCTGATTGTTTTTGTAAAAACAAAAACAAATGTATTTGGATTTCTCAAAATTTTGAATTAAAAAACGGAAACATCCGAGATAGCAGTTTGATAGCCCGTTCTATTGCTAGTAATTTGATTTAAGACAATTTAATTTATCTCAAATATTTTATCTTTGACGGCGTTTTCCGCAAACCATTATTTTTCAACAAAAACCGCAGAACATGATGTCACTCGTCATTTCTCGGTTGACCTATCATAACCTCATCTTTTTCCTTTGGCCACCATGTGTAGAATTGATGTGAGAGAAGTACTGTAAGATTGGTGACGATACTAGTCTTGTCTTAGGAGTTATTGCAAAATAACGGGAGGGGGGAAAAAATAGCCCCCCCCCCCCAGTAAGTCGCGGGTTAACCGCGAGTTGGATCCATTCATGTATTACACACATACAACAGACACTACAGACACTACAGATACACACACACACACACACACACACACACACACACACACACACACACACACACACACACACACACACACACACACACACACACACACACACACACACACACACACACACACACACACACACACACACACACACACACACACACACACACACACACACACACACACACACACACACACACACACACACACACACACACACACACACACACACACACACACACACACACACACACACACACACACACACACACACACACACACATACACACACACACACACACATGAAACGACGTGTCTCTGCCGCTTCGCCGCGCCGGGATCGCCCCACAGGGAGCTGACCGGGGGGTGGCCAGTCCCCCGGCAGCTCAACCCGCGGGACAGCCCCGGACATGACACCCGCACCAGGTGGCGCGGCAGGTGGTGCAGATGGCGCTGTCGGAACAACAACATCGGACACCCGTAATACAAGCAAATAGGCGCCTACAATAAAACAATAAAACCTCAGATACAATTAAACAAGTAGATGCAATCAGACATAATATAAATACATAAATCAAACATAAGTAGAAACATTGGGGGGGTGAAAGCGGCACCTCAGCCGGCCAGAGCTCTTCAGGAGTCGGCGACGGTGACTTCCCATATCAGGAGCCGGCGGCACCGCCCCACGCCAGCCGCAATCGCAGCCCCGCCAGCTCCTGTCCGACGATGGTCGCCACGAGCGGCCCGGGCACGGGTTCTACGACGAACCGGGCGAGAGCGCACAGAAGGACGTCGACGGGGCTCAGGCCGGGCAGCCGACGTAGGCAGCTAGCCGTTAGCACGCCCGAGGTCTGTAGGCACGCCAAACCGACGAGACCCGCTCGCGCCAGCTCCCCAGTCACTCACCCCCCCCGCCGAACAGCCTTCGGAAGGCGGTCACTCCCACCCCCTTAGGCGAGGCAGCCATCTCGGCACTCGCAGAGCGCCTCGGTGAGTCGAAGCGGGGACCGCCGGCGGCCGGGCTGACTGGACAGCAGCCGCCCTCCCACTCCAGGCTGTAGATGGAGCTGGACGACTTCAGATGGCAGGGAGCAGCGGCAGCGGCAACGGCGAATCCAGCCAAGGAGCATCGGAGGCCGCAGCGAGAGCACGCCCCGTCAGGAGCCGGAAACCGCAGCACGGAGCGCACCACCGGCCCCGATGAGCTCAGCGAGAGCAAGGGCAGTCCGTCGTCGGCGGCACGGCACAGGGTGCGGGACAAACTGAGCGAGGCGCGCACATGGCCGCCGACGGGGCTCTAGCCGAGCAGCCGACGCATGTAGCCAACTGATGGCACGTCCTTCGCACCGGCAGGCGCACCAAACCTCCGCAGTCTTCTCGCACTCGCTCCCTCGACGTTCCCTCCTAACATCTCTCGGAGGAGGTGGAGGTGGCCCGCTCGGCACCCACAGGGCACTCTGGCGAGCCAAGCCCACTCGCATCCACCGCGCCGACCAAGGCAGCAGGTCCTGGGAGCCGGCCGCCGGCAGGGTTGCCAGCGCGCAGAGGGTTCCAACACTCCGCGCCGCTGTCGCAAGGCGTGGTCTCCCGGTGCCGGCAGGTCATTTTAAAGTTACATCCTGGAAGTGAAATAAAGGTTGAAGGTGAGCAGGGGAAACTGATAAGAGGTTGATAGACAAAGAGAAAAGGAGTGGTGATGGGAAGTGAGACGGCGAGCAGGCAGGGGCCGTAAGGCTAAGCCTGTAGTCAGCACCCTTTAGCCTTTTATTTGGAATGACCGCAAGAGAAGAGATGAAATTCAGCTTTCGAGTGATTGGCGGTTTAAGTTAATAATTATGAGAACTAGACAATGAAAAACTTAACCAGGAAAATAAAGACAGAAATGAGAAACATGCAAAGAAATGTACGTACATTAATACATAAATAAGTAAATAAATAACCAAGAAAAATACACCAAAAATACATGTGGGTAAATGTTGATAAATTGGCATCACTAGGATGGTTGGGCAGGAATTAAGGACAAGGACGGTGTGGAGTCCTGCCAGTACACATATGTAGAAAGTAATATGTATTTAGATATGCTTAGTACTGATCGATAAATATTGTTTTAGATACTTTTTTGAAAAATGATTTACTTCACGGAACATCCTCCAACTTTGATATGTTACCAGATATCACTTTGTTACAGGCATCGGGTGCAGCAACATATATCGAAAACTTTCTGTAATTTGTGGGAGCAAAAGGCACTGCAAAGTGTTTTGGGGTTCGAACCGAACGTTGTCCGATTTGTTGGTCAGTTGAAAAGTTCAAAGCTATGACTGGAGGAAGGGTACTTGTAAAAAAATTATGCATCACATTTATAAGAGAGATTTTGACTAAGTCATGCAACTTGAGTATTTTGTACTTTCTGAATAAGGGACTGGTGTGATCTCGAAAGTGCGCGTGGTCAATAATTCTAACAATTTTCTTCTGGAGTGTGACTAATCTCGATAGTTTCGATGGATATGAGCTTTCCCATACTTGTAAACAATAATTAAGAAAAGGAAGTATGAGGGCGTTATACAAAAGGAGGAGATATCCAAGCATATGCTGGGATCGTCGTATGAGTCCAATGTTTCTCGATATGGTGTTTTCCACGTGTTTTATGTGGGAGCTCCATTTAAGATATTCGTCAATTGTGATTCCCAGATATTTTGAGGATTTACTACGGCTAAGAGGAATGTTATTAATGTGTATGTGAATGTCAGGTAAGGTGTTGTTTAGAGAGAATAGTTGATATGTTGATTTGTTGGCATTGAGTGTTAATCTGTTGCTGTTCAGCCAGGTGGCTATGTCAGGGAGACTGTTGTTTATGGTTGCTTGAAGTTCATGTAGGGTGGGTGCAGAGTATAAAAGAGCGGTGTCGTCAGCGGATAAAAGAAACTGGGGAGCAGGGCAGCTGTTATGGATGTCATTAATGTATAAAAGGAAGAGAAGAGGACCAAGTATGCAGCCCTGTGGAACGCCGAATGTGTTATATTTGGGGGGAGTTGGATGTGAATGAGTTGTATTTGATAACTTGAGATCGATCAGCAAGATAGGAATGGAAAAAGTCTAGAGATCTATTCTGCATACCATAGATATTAAGTTTTTTTAGGAGGATGTCCGGGTTGTTAAATGCTTTACTTAAATCCAAATAAATTGCTGCGCATAGTTGCTTCGCCTTTAGCGCATTTGTAGCATGATCATGCAGTATAGAAAAAGGCATGTAATTGCTATGATTTTGGCGAAAACCAAATTGATTTTGGTATAGGAGTCCCTCGTCTGTTAAAAAGGATGACAACTGTGAGAATAATTTTTTTTCTCTCAAGAATTGTATAAATAACTGGCAGTATGGCTATGGTTAGCTCCACAATTGTTTAAGCTACATATAATATAATGCACTGTGTCTGCGGTAGTAGGATGGAAACAGAATGGTCTTGATAGTGATATGTTGTGCAGGTAAGACGGTGGATCAGAGGCAGATTGAGGAATGGCTGCATCGAGGTTGGCGGCAATATTGCAGAGAAAATCATTACATTTATCAGATATTATATCAGGTTTATCTACGTGGATGCCATTGATTACAAAATGGGTTGGCAGATCTTCTTTTAGTTTTGTATCATGCTAAGCAAAAACTGTCAAAGTTTCTTAGAATCTGATTTAAGTTGGTTAAGTTTGCGTTGGAAATACTGCGTCTTGGCATTCCTAATCAGACGGATTAAGGTATTACCATCATTTTTAGAAGCTTCATGGTTAAGGTCACTTGGATAATGGACAATTTTTTTGTGAAGAGAATTTTTCCTATTAATGCATCGAAGCAGTCCATGAGATATCCAGGGCTGAATTGGCACAGACCTTCTGTTTACATTTCTAATGCTATTTTTAACAATCTCTTCTCTTAAGGTATCAATAAAAACAGAACTCGCTGATTCAGCTTCAGTTATCTCGAAGAAATTTGTCAGTTTAGTAAATATACGTTTTTTTTAGATTTTATATTTTCCTGAAGTCAAATGACAGATGGTTGGCAAATTAATTCTTCTGACTATCAATTATAATGTCAATACTGACACTAATAGGCAAGTGATCGCTAATGTCATGGATTAGTACAACTGGGGATTTAACAAAGGAAGGATCATTACAGAGCAAATTGTCTATCAATGTGGGGCAGAGTGAGATGTTGATCCGCGTTGACAGAGAAATACAGGGAAAGAACTGCCCAAGGAAGCAAGTGAGGTTACAAAAGCGGAGCAAATATCGTCTGAGCTGTGTTGTAGTATGTCAACATCAGTGGCGGATCCAGGATTTTCTAAGGCAGGGGGCTTCAGGCCCGAGGGCGGCATATTTCCTCGGTAACAGGGGCGGCATGGTCCAAAGGGGGCGGCAATCCAATATGTCAATTAAACGGGTCAAATATGCCTCTACCTTAACCCGCGCCCCCGGGGGGGGGACAGAATCTGCCCCCTCCCGGATTTTCTCAGTATCTTGAAAACTATGATAGATATTGACGTGAAACGTTCCGTACCTTATGTTGCATCCATTTTACGTCTTCTCTCAACATGTCAGTTGGGCAAACTACAGAGGCGATACAAAATAGATCAATCAATTTTTAGATTTTCTTATGCCCATATTTGGGCATACATGCAGTATCAAACTGTGAGGCCTGTCATTAGGACAATTCGGAGCAACATACGCATACTCGGAGGTTAAAAAGTGTCGGAGAACATGTTGTCCATCAATATATCGGAATAATAAATGAGACCATATTCGGTAATTCCCCTTATTCCACGTAAATGACGAGCTAAATATTGATTCCGCGACGCAACGACCAGTGTGAAATACATTTTTAGATCGGTAGTCAGCCGGCTAATCCAATTTTAGATCATGAAGTCAGGTGGCGAATAAAAATTAAATCGCTGAGGCTGCTGCGAGTGCCGAAATTGAGATCGCCGACCCTTACTTTGGCCATATCTTTCAAAGTAGGGATCTGATCATACAAGTACAAGACAATATGATGGCGCGATTCGTGCAGTTTCAACCGAAAAGAAAATCCAGGGGTGATGGGCATTTTTTTAGGGGTGATAGGGTGCTTGAAGGTGTGAATGTCAGGAAAACAATACATTTTTAGATCGGATCTCCTTATAAGGGCATGCTCCGCCCATTTTGATGACGTCACGACCTAATTTTTTATCGATCCATTTTTAGATCGCCTCCCCGTAGTTTGCAAAACTGATGTCATTTAAATTAGTGAAGTAGTTAAGGAGATAATAACGTCTAACACGCGCCCTGGAGGGGGGTGAAATCCGCCCACCCCTCCGGTTTTTCAAGGATAGCGCAAAAACGGCGGCGCGCAGCGCCGCCGTTTTTTGTATACCTGTTTAGAAATGAACTTCCCGCATTTGGTAAAATTCTTGGCCTTAGGTCATCTCAGGTCAGGTCACCAGACCAGGTCACGTGATGACCTCAACTCCAAAACGTTTGCAGTAGTACCACAGCCATAGTTTTACGCCGATCGGTTTCAATCTTGCAGGACTTCATAAGGTCATAGATACCAACAATTTGTTAATCTCGGATTTCTAATACCCGTGACCTAAGGTCAGGTCAATTTTGTGACCGCCAACACGGTTTTATCAATAACTATCGACATAATGAAGATAGAGCAGAGAAAACGGTACCAATATGTTTGTCTCGTCGAGACACGTCTCCCAATAAGCAAACATGACCAACTTGGGTCACCACTTGACCTTGACCTGAGGTCAAATTTCTCAGTTGACCTAACCCGGTCACCATGAATATGATTCGAAGTGCCTTGACAAGACACACGCGATGGCGTAAACATTATTGCTTTATCTTTATTAGGTAAAAGGTTATTTGGGGAAAACAATTTTGAAAACAAAATCACCTTTTTGACATTCGATGACCTCTGGAGCCTAAACTATTGACCTGAGCTCAAATCTGAGGACACCTATGTCGATTGCATTTTGCAATGACTTTCGACTGCTTTTCCGTTTGCTGCTAACTATCATAGTTCCCGAGATATTTGGGGGTGTTCGAACCGAAGTCTTGAAAACTTGAAAATCTGACCCTTGATGATCTCTGGTGACCTCAATATTGACCTGAAAAAAAAATAACGAAATACTTTCGAAAGAGCTTGTCTAGAGCTATCTAACGTCGTTTCCCGCTTGTCGCTACGTTGCGTGGTTTTCGAGATCATAGGGGGGGGGGGCGAAATCCGCCCCCCCAGGGCGTGTAATTATCAGAGGCCCTCCAGGGCGCGTGTTAAGTGACGTCAGGTCATGCCATTTTTGGTGGAAAAACGATAAATGTTTGAAAAACCGTAGACAATCGAGTTGTAAAGCAAATTTAAAAAAGAAATCAAATGAAAGAAAATGCCATTTTCTTCAAAAAGGCACGATGTTTTCCGAGGGCGGCATGATGCCTTCCGAGGGCGGCATGATGCCTTCCGAGGGTGGCATGATGCCTTCCGAGGGTGGCATGATGCATTCCGAGGGCGTCATGATGCCTTCCGAGGGCGGCGATGTACCTTCTGAGGGCGGCATAATGCGTTGTGAGGGCGGCAAGCTTTCTTCTGAGGGTGCCAGGGTGCCTTTCAACAGTGCTACGACTATGTCGGTAAACACAAGGGCGCCCTGGCGGCCTTCCGAGAACGCTACAGCGCCTTCGGTGCCGGCAAATCCTTTGCAAGAACGTCGTCGCGGCGCCTTCGGTGCCGCGGTGCCCGAGGGCGCCGTTCTCTAAGGCAGGGGGCTTCAGCCCCTATGCCCCCCCCCCCTGGATCCGCTACTGGTCAACATTGAGACCACCTCCAGGCAAGCACAATTTATTTTCACTGTTGACTTTCGAAAGAGTTTATTCCAGGTAGTCAATGAACTGAATGACAGGAAAGGAGGGCGACCGATAGGCTGAACCCAAACAATGTTTCTATTTGATGTGGTCTTGAGTTCGACAAAGATTGATTTATACTGATGAATGCTGGACTCCAGATCCTACTGTATGTCAGAGACCTGTCAACATACATAGCTGCACCTTTGCCCCTGACGTCTGGTTGGGATGAAGTTTCCAAACGGTAGCCATCTAGGGTATATGAGCTGGAGAGGGAATTATCGAGCCAAGTTTCAGTGGCTAATATAATGTGAGGTTTAGCTTCTAGATTTTGTATAAATCATTTAAGGGCATCAAAGTTCCTTGGGAGAGATCTTATGTTGACATGTATAATTAGTAAATTTGATGGGCTATTTTTTTTTTATGGGTATAATTAGTAAATTTGATCTCTTATTGAAATCATCAACTGTGTTATACTGGCAGGACTTCAAGAGGTCATGGTACTAGGGATAAGATGAATCATCATCATCACCCAGGGATGAGAAGGTAGGCCGAAATTTACTGGTTACATTTTCAGGTGTCAGGATTGTGGGGAAAGGAACAAATCTAGTACAAAAATAGTAAACAACAAGGAGAAAGCAAGTGAAAACAAGAATACACTAGGACAAGAATCAAAGAGAAAAAGAGACAAATACAATTGTATGGAGTGGAAAACAACTCCATACTTCTTTAAGTTCTTCAACTTTGCTGCGCTCTTTCTATTTGCACGTGCCTGCTCGATTGACCCGCACACATACTCTACTCACGGTGCTCCGAGCACGAGTGAGCACCGTAAGATCTAGGTTATACTGCAGAGCCCCACGAGAACTGAATGTATTCTTAACCCTATTTGTAACAGGCTCCTGGCTACCCCTATTTGTAACAGGGGGTGGATTCCGCCCCCCCCCCCGGAGATCTCGAGATCTACCCGTCCGATTTTCAAAAATTAAACGGCGTTTGGTTCCCCTCAACATGATCTACATTTATTAGAAAGAACAAAATCGCATTTTTTATAGGGGGAAACAGGGGGGCAAAAACTACAAATTTTAGTGGTATATGTGATCAAACACAGCTGTCATGTTTATCAACCGATTTTAACACAACTAATGGCAATCGATAGAGATTGAATTGGAGATTGATATATGTTGACCACTTTTGAAAATTCAAAAATCATAGGCGTGTGCAGGTCACTCAATATGGGGGTGAAGTAAATACGGAATAAAACTATTTTTATGTTTTTTTTAATAAAATAAATGAAATGGTATGTTATTGTGACATTAGACAAAACAGTTATAAATCATATTTTTTGCCATAGGCGGAACCAGGTTAGTGAAAAAGGGATGTAAAATAGGACAAAATATTAACCGCAGGCATGTTGCTACCCAGCACTATAAATAAATTACTGATCGTAGATAGTTCCTTTTTGCATATTGTATTTCATGATAGGCGCATCCAGGATCCAAACTGGGGAGGCGCAAGACCTTTAAATAAGTATATTGTCCGCTATTATGATACTAACTAGTCAACAGTGACTATTTCACTTACAACTTCAATTCACATTTCTTACCCGCCTTTTTACCCTACCTGGACTCGCCTATTATCTTATAATCGGTCGTAGAGTACCCTGTGGTGCGTGTTTCATCCGAAAACTGCAGTATGTTATGTCATTGTAGGCCCATGCATCTTAGTTTCCATGCGATAATATGACCCCCTTTCTTCCATTCCTAAGCGCGCCTCTGCAAAAAAAAATGATTTTATTCCCTCTCCTGGCCTCATATGTGCATATATCATTATAAGTTAACCGTCTATTGCGCCGAAATCGCTGGCATATCGTCATCACCATACCAGTCACCCCCTTTCCATGTGCCTGAATTGTGCAATATATCTGCAATCTATATGTAATAAATTATAAAAATAATGGAAGGAGAAGCTATCTTTTACATCTTGATAGCTATAAATGCTCCTTACATCGCTCTATTGGCTTCCCGCCAAGCATTGAATACTTCCTGGAAAACCCCTTTTCAAGCCCCTGAAACCGCCTCTGCAATGCAATTTTTATGATATTGCATTAACATCAACTAATTCGCACCTGCTGCAATCACCGTAAACCGATGTAACTCCTTCATACTTGAGGCAGTTAGGAAGAAACCCTGAAGAACGCATCTCCGTATTATCGCCAGATATCGCCGCCGAACCCATCCAAAACCGTGCCCTGGAACCGCCTCTGTTCAGGTTAATAACTCAAAATTTTGAATCCAAATGCGGAATTCAATTCTAGGAAAAGTCCCAAAATTGCATAGGCCTGCGCCCAGCCGTTCTGGAGATATCTGCGAAAAACATGGGGGGGCGGAATCCGCCCCCTCCCCTGTTACAAATAGGGTTAAGCGTCAAAGACGTTACCGCAGACCTGTTTGCCGATGATACTTACGCTTTTAAAAGTCATGTGAAATCGTATGCTATGTCAATGAACAGGTAGTGTGGGGTGCGAAACTGTTTATCACTGTAGTAGCCTATTTACTTTTTATGGTGTAGCACTGCTATCTATCAGTATAGTTTACTTTTACTGTCAGTGTGCTCGTTTAATCTTGTATTTTATTTGGTACCTTTTACCTTTATTTATGTATTTATTTAGTTAATTTATGTCACTGTGATGCAATGTGTTTTAAGCAATGACTTCGCCTGTAAGTGGAGTTTTCTCTGTTGGTGATAATACAAATAAACATAAACATAAACTGTCAGGAATCAACGAGTAGTAACAGCAACAGCAACCAGGACCAGGACATCAACATTAGCTACTAGTCAGCCTCCTTGGGTGGGACCTCTGCTCTTTTGGTTTCACCGTCACCAGAGGGCACAGCTGTGTCGGTACACACTATCTGGCCAGGAGGATGAGTTTGGACCTGTGTGGGTGGCACTGCTGCAGTGTCACTCTGCAGACACTCAACACCTTCAGAGGTCACAGATGGGTCACTGGAAGAGGCCTCAGGTAGGGACAGACTGACATCCCTTACTCCACCATCAGTGACAGCCTTAACCAAGGTTTCAGCCTTGTCCTGCTGTTCATCCACCGGGTGGAGTCGGGGGGTTGGGATGGTCACGTTTAGTTGGGGTGCTTTTTTGGTGCCTTTTCCCTTTCCTTGACCGGCCAACATTGTGCCAGCCATGCACACCACTGGAAGAGGCAGGTGCAGTGGGTTTCGGGTTTGGAGCGTTGCCCAGGGAGGAGGTTGCGTTGACTGACACAGACTCCTTGGCCTTGTGTCGCTCACATATATCCAGGATATCCTGCACTGTAGTCCCAACAGAGAGCTCAACAGCCTTGGCAGAATCTGCCAATCTGATGAAAATTATACCCATGGATGTGTAGTAGGATAGGAAGGGGAATGTTTCTCTGGGTTTGTTAAGTTTCTGAAGGGTTCTGATCACTGCCAATATCTCATTAGTCAGACTGGCATGGACTAGAAGGCCCTGTTTTCTGGGGGACATCCTCTGGCGATAGAAAGCCATGCGTTCATCCATGTCGGCAAAGCGAACCAGAATGACACTTTTGTTGCGGAGGCGGTGACAGGCTGTGCTAGCCCGAGGGTGGACGTCCATGCCCAGGTACTCTTTGAGGAGGCTGACAACAGTCATACACGGGTATGCTCACCTCCCTGAAGTCAGGGATAGCCCTCCCAGCTAGAAGCAAGGTGCTCTTCCGACTGTACTGAGCCTGAAGCTCAATGACTGAGGACATCTTACTGTGGGTCGCCTGGAGGTCTGAGCAAGTCTGCTAGACTGCCACCAGACCTGTCTCCACCGCCTCCCTGAGTTACTGGAGTATATTTCATAACGCGAGTTATTGGAGGGGGAGGAGGGGCTATTTTTTGCCCCCCCCCCCTCAGATCTCCGGAACTACTGGACCGATTGTAAAGGTCAAAAGGGATTCGATAGCCCTGGGAAATTTATCGAGGGAAACATAATATTGTTGACCTCGGGGTCACCGATGACGTCACAGGTCAGGTCAAGAACAAAATGTTTGGCTGTGTCAAAGGGTGTCGATGGATGGAATTGTCGCGCAAAATTGCGATATTAAACGTATAAGCAGTCGATAAATCGGTATGATTCGTGTGTCTGACACTTCTAAGTACCATTCTAAGCCGTTTATGACCTTGGGTCAGTTCAAGGTCATCCGAGGTCACGATGTCAAACAGCAGATTACGGTCATTAGGCGTTGTAACACATGTTTATGGGTTTGTTTTTCGTCTAGAACGCGAAAAATGACCTTACAACATTGTTTTTCCATATAAATAGAAGTAAAAAGCAAAAACGGAACTGCATTTTATGCATAGTAATCCTGTGAGAGGTAGTCGATTTGTGTCATTTAACTCTCGCCCTACGGGGGCCTGACAGGCCCCCCTTGATGTTTTTCTTGAATAACTGTTTACATATGAGGTGCATCTTGCTGACATTTTTGTTAGCTCAGTTTACAACAATTATACGTAGGCTGTATTTGTTTTTTAATTGGTTGAGTAGTTTGGGAGAAAATCATGTTTTGATGACGTCATGTTGGTTAAATAAAATGGAAAATCGTGGAAAACAGAGTTCTAAAGCAAATTGCAAACTCAATTCACCAAAGATACAAAATGGCATTTTCTTTAAAAATGGCAATCCCGGATTTGCAAAATTATGAGTTTTTGACCCCTAAAATTGCACACAAAAAAAATGATTTTTGGGGACAAAATCCCCACAAAATCAAAATTTTCAAAGATATTAGAAAAACCGGAATATATGTGAGAGAACTGTGTATGGAGAATACCCATACCAAATTTTACAGCAATATCTTTACTTTTGACTGAGTGATGGCTCTCTAAGTGCAAGAAACTGATGACGTCATTTTTTAATAACTTTTTTTGACTTTTTTGACAAGATACGAACAAATAGTTACCTTTTTTGTATTTATGAGCCAAAACTGGTATAGGAACATGCCTTTATATTTACATTTATCAATTTCTAATTTTGAGGTTTTCTGCAGAGCAAAATCGCTGTTCTGGACGTGGTAAATCCGAGGTCATTCACTTGACCAGGAAGGTCATCCGTTGACCTGGAACGTAAAAATCGCATACTGTTAGATTCCTCTCATTATAGGCAACATGCTGGTTCTTATCGCATTGCTCTAAGTTGCTTGGTTTGGAAGTTAACAGGGGGCCTGTCAGCCCCCCCCCCCCCCTCCCGTAGGGCGAAGGTGAAAAAGCTCCCGTAGGGCGAGGGTTAAAGGTCATAAGTCAGTCATTTTTGAAGATATCGAGTTTAAATTTGGTACACATATTCCCCGAACACGTCTCAATCACATATAATCCGTCTTTGGATAATTCGGATTTTTTGTTGTTGAAAATTTTGTAAAAACAAATCAAATGCTTTTAGATTTCTCAAAATTTTGAATAAAAAAACTAAAAAATCCGAGATTGCAGTTCGATAGCCCAGTCGATTGGCAGTAATTTGATTAAAGACAATTTAATTTATCCTAAACATTGTACCTTTGACAGCGTTTTCCGAAAACCATTATTTTGCAACAAAAAACGAAGAACATGACGTCACTCTGACGTCATTCTCGGTTGACCTATCATAACCTCACCTTTTTTCTTTGGCCAACATATGTAGAATTGATGTGAGAGAAGGTACTAGAAGATTGGTAACGATACTGGTGTTGGTTTAGGAGTTATTGTAAAATAACGTGAGTGGGGGGGCAAAAAAATAAACCCCTTGCCCAGTAAGTCGCGGGTTAACCCTATTTGTAACAGGGGGCGGATTCCGCCCCCCCCCCCCCCCCCCCTCATGTTTTTCGCAGATATCTCCAGAACGGCTGGGATCAGGCCCATGAAATTTTAGGACTTTTCCCAAAATAGATTTTCACATATGGAGTCAAAACTTTGAGTTCTTAACTTGAACAGAAGCGGTTCCAGGGTACGGTTTGAGAGGGTTCGGCGGCGACATTTGGCGATAATACGGAAATGCGATCTTCACGGTTTCTTCCAAACTACCTTAAATATGAAGGAGTTACATCGGTTTACGGTGATTGCAACAAGTGCAAATTGGTTGATGTTAATGAAATATCATAAAAATTGCATGGCAGAGGCGGTTTCAGGGGCTTGGAAGGGGGGGGGGGGGGGTTCCAGGAAGTATGCAATGCTTGGCGGGAAGCTAATAGAGCGATGTAAGAGGCATTTATATCTATCAAGATGTAAAAGGTAGCTTCTCCTTCCATTATTTGCATAATTTATTACATATAGAGTTGCAGGGGCGTGTTCAGGCACATGAGAAGGGGGGTGACTGGCATGGTGATTACGATATGCCAGCGATTATGACGCAATAGACGGTTAGCTTATAATGTTATATGCACATATGAGGCCAGGAGAGGGAATAAAGTCATTTTTGTTTGCAGAGTCATTTTTGTTTGCGCACATGAATGGAAAAAGGGGGGGCATATTATTGCAAAGAAACTAAGATGCATGGGGCTACAATGACATAACATACTGCAGTTTTCGGATGAAACACGCACCATAGGGTTCTCTACGAACGATTATAAGATAATAGGCGGGTCCAGGTAGGGTAAAAAGGGGGGTAAGCAATGTGAATTGAAGTTGTAAGTGAAAGAATCACGGTTGACTAGTTAGTATCATAATAGCGGATAATATACTTATCAAAAGGTCTTGCGCCGCCCCAGTTTGGATCCTGGATACGCCTATGATGAAGTACAACATGCAAAAAGGAACTATCTACGCTCAGTAACATATTTATAGTGCTGGGTAACAACTTGTCTGCGGTTAATATTGTTTCCCTATTTTACCTCCCTTTTTCACTAACCTGGTGCCGCCTATGGCAAAAATATGATTTATAACTGTTTTGTCTAATGTCACAATAACATACCATTTCATTTATCAAAAAAACAATGTAAAAAGTAGTTTTATTACGCATTTACCTCACTCCCATATTGAGTGACTTGCACACGCCTATGATTTTTGAATTTTCAAAAGTCACCGCCATGTGTCAATCTCCAATTCAATATCTATAAATTCCCATTGGTTGTGTTAAAATCGGTTGATCAACAAGACAGCTGTGTTGGATCACAAATACCACTAAAATTTGTAGTTTTTGCCCCATGTTGCCCCCCTATCAAAAAAATGAAGATTTTTTTAATGTTTTAGAAATGTAGATCGTGTTGAGGGGAACCAAACGGCGTTTCATTTTTGAAAATCGGAAGGGTAGATCTCGAGATATCCGGGTGGGAGGGGCGGAGTCCGCCCCCCCCCCCCCTGGTACAAATAGGGGTAGCCAGGAGCCAATAGGGTTAAAGGCCGCCAATGGCAGTTACAAATAGGGTTAAAGGCAGGCAGTTACAAATAGGGTTAAAGGCAGCCAATGGATAAAGTGAGCCAATGCGTCAATAAATCCATTTGAAGCTCTCAGTAATGCGGTTTGAATGCATATATGGTCGTTCCTTAATTCGCCGTCAAACATACGCTAGATGAGAAAGAAACCGGACCTTAGTGTGTGCACCACAGCAACTGCGGAGGGGGAGGTGCGTACCTATATGACTTTGCTCCAAAAACGCCCAAATATCTTGGGAACTAAGACAGCTAGGAACAAACGAAAAAAGCAATCGAAAGCTCTTGACAAATGCAATCCTCATTGCAATCCATAGGTGTCCTCAAATTTTAGCTCAGGTCAATAGTTTAGGCTCCAGAGGTCACCGAAGGTCACGATGGCATTTTGTTCCAAAACATTTTCATGAAGAACATTTTATATAATAACGATAGGGCAAATGTGTTAGGGTTTTCTCATGAAGACACTTCGAACCATATCAATGGTGACTGGGTTGGGTCAACTTCAAAATTTGAAGGTCATTTAGTGACCCAGGTAGGTCATGTTGCATATGAAGCAACGTGACTTGACGAGATAAACATTGTGGTGTCATTCGCACGACGCTATCTTTATTCTATACGGAGTTATTGCCGAAAAGTGTTGGTGACCTCTGATGACAGTCAGTTGACCTTGCAGAGGTCACTGAGCAACAATTGTTCCTGGGTCATCAATAATGAGCTAAAATAACATGATTAAAAGAAAGGACCTGATCTAATGCATATTATCTGAATAAGAAACATTTGTATATTTTTCCATTGACTTATAATGGGGAGGTCACGAAATTGGCCTTACCTTGGGTCACCGATATATAAAATCCGAGATAAAAGAATTGTATGCACTGATGCCCTTATGAAATCCTGTAAGTTTCAAATATCTCGGACAAACACTGTGGCTTTGGCACAACCACATACATTTTTGAAGGTAAGGTGACTTGACGTGACCTGGTCCCCTGACCTGAGATGACCTGACCTTGAGCTCAAAACTTTCAAACTATAAGGGTAATTAATGTCGAAAAAGCTGTGCCAAATTTGGTGGCGCTGCAAGCCGCCGTTTTTCGCGATTCCCGAAAAACCTTAGGGGGGCAAAAAGACCCCCCCACAAGGGCGAGGAATAATAGGAAGATATATTAAAGATAGATATTATTTAGATAGATATAATATTAACAATATAATAGAATATATATATATATCATATTAAGTCGTTGACGGCGGCTGTTTACGTTAAGTTATATTTTGAAGCGTTGAGAACATTCGACCTTCTTCGCAACTTCGATGGAAATAAGTAAAGTAAATTTTAAGTCAGGACTTGCCTAACTAGCAAGGACTTGCTAATGTTTAAGCTTAGGTAAGGTAGTTTCAAACGAAGTCCTTACACGCGCACTGGCAGGGAGGGGAGGGGAGGTGAAATCCGCCCCCTACGGTTTTTCGAGGATCGCGGAAAAACGGCGGCACCCAGCGCCGCCAAATTTGGCTAGCTATTAAGGCATCAGTTACCCACATTTTGTGAAATATTTGACTTAAGGTTTATTTCAGGTCAGGTCACCAGGCCAGGTCACGTGACCCCACCTCCAAAACAGTTTCCGGTCGTACCACACCCAAAGCTTTTGATCGATCTGTTTCAAACTTACAGGATTTCAGAAGGTCATGGGTACCTTCAATTCATGTATCTCGGATATTGTATATCGGTGACCTAAGGGCGGGTCAATTTCGTGACCTCACCATTATTAGTCAATGGGGAAATATTTAAATACTTCCTATTCCGAGGATACACATGATATCAGTTCAAATCCTTCTTGATCATGTTATCATAGGACATCCTTGTTGACCCAGGCACAATTGTTCATCCAGTGACCCCTGCAGGGTCAGCCGAGGTCATCCGAGGTCACTCACACTTTTGGGTCAATAACTCTCCACAGAATGTGAAAGTGAAGCCGGCACCAATGTGTTTACCTAGTTGAGAGATATCTCCCAATGTATAACATGACCTAATTGGGTCACCACTTGACCTTGAACTGAGGTCAAATTTACAAGTTGACCTAACCTGGTCACCATGAATATTATTTGAAGTGCCTTGCCGAGGCAAACACTGTGTTTTCCTTATCGATGTTTGTATGCGAACAAACCAATAACAGTGCATATCAAACAGTCTTGTATTGTTAAATAATTACATATATAAATAATCACATCACTGTAGCGTTATTGTACTTACATCAGACTGTACCGGGGTGGACGCCTCAGCATGAATCGTAGGCACCGGTGAGGGACACACGTGAACTGCAGCTGAATTGTCATCGGTAACACCTTTCAGCACGTTCAATAATGGCACTCGCCCAGCGCTGAGTATTTCAAAATTGTGAACCGAAGTCAGAACCACACTAATCTTCTTTTAAAAAGGACCATAGCTAAAAAATTATTGTGATGCGCTCTAAGAGGACCGGTTATGAGATAACTCACTTGATGTCACCGAAAGATGCACGGAAAAATACATTTGACGCGATAACCCTGAATGTCTTGCTAAACATGCGACGACGGCCAGCCGGGAACACATCCGAGATTGAGTCGATCGATACCAAGTAGTCGGTTTGTAGTCGGTTGGCACTCGTTTTAAGGAAGTTGGCAAGTACAGTGAATGTAGATTTGGTATGGTTTGGAATACCATTTGTCCTCTTCAGAACACAGCACCGGTAGTACTGGGTGCTTTAACATTGCTGCCGCTTTGCCACTGGACTTGACGGATCTTAATGGTATCCGTATGAGTTGTGTCCGTAGCCATATCCGTAGCTGGGCTGATAGTATCCTTGTCCGTATCCATGTCCGTATCCATGTCCGTAGCCATGTCCGTGTCCGTAGCCGTGTCCGTAGCCGTGTCCGTATCCGTATCCGTATCCGTATCCGTATCCGTATCCGTATCCGTATCCGTATCCGTATCCGTATCCGTATCCGTATCCGTATCCGTATCCGTATCCGTATCCGTATCCGTATCCGTATCCGTATCCGTATCCGTAGTGGTGTTTTTTGCTGCCGAACTTGAAGAAGAAGGCATGGGAGACGGCGACCAGCACCAACAGAGGCATGAGAGACGGCGACCAGCACCAACAAAGGCATGAGAGACAGCGACCAGCACCAACAGAGGCATGAGAGACGGCGATCAGCACCAACAGAAGCAGAGCCTGTAATAAAGATGACTGTCAGCCTACAGAGAACAGCATGGCCGAATAAGAACTGCTGTCATGTAATAACGAACGGCTGTCATCTAATAACGAACGGCTGTCATGCAATAACGAACGGCTCTCATGCAATAACGAACGGCTGTCATGTAATAACGAACGGCTGTCATGTAATAACGAACGGCTGTCATGTAATAACGAACAGCTGTCATGTATTAACGAACGGATGTCATGTAATAACGAACAGCTGTCATGCAATAACGAACGGCTGTCATGTAATAACGAACAGCTGTCATGTAATAACGAACGGCTGTCATGTAATAACGAACGACTGTCAACCAATAACGAACGGCGTTCATGTAATAACGAACGGCTGTAATGTAATAACGAACAGCTGTCATGCAATAACGAACAGCTGTCATGTAATAACGAACGGCTGTCATGTAATAACGAACGGCTGTCATGCAATAACGAACGGCTGTCATGTAATGTCATGCAATAACGAACGGCTGTCATGCAATAACGAACGGTTGTCATGTAATAACGAACGGCTGTCATGTAATAACGAGCGGCTGTCATGCAATAACGAACGAATGTCATGCAATAACGAACGGCTTTCATGTAATAACGAACGGTTGTCATGTAATAACGAACGGCTGTCATGTAATAACGAGCGGCTGTCATGCAATAACGAACGAATGTCATGCAATAACGAACGGCTTTCATGTAATAACGAACGGCTGTCATGTAATAACGAACGGCTGTCATGTAATAACGAGCGGCTGTCATGCGATAACGAACGGCTGTCATGTAATGTCATGCAATAACGAACGGCTGTCATGCAATAACGAACGGTTGCCATGTAATAACGAACGGCTGTCATGTAATAACGAGCGGCTGTCATGCAATAACGAACGAATGTCATGCAATAACGAACGGCTTTCATGTAATAACGAACGGTTGTCATGTAATAACGAACGGATGTCATGTAATAACGAACGGCTGTCATGGAATACCGAACGGCTGTCATGTAATAACGAAAGTGATTATGTCAGCAGTACCGGTCCTGAATATTGAACATTCCAAGCAGCTGCAGTGTCTGTCAGCAGGACCGGTCCTGAATATTGAACATTCCAAGCAGCTGCAGTGATTATGTCAGCAGTACCGGTCCTGAATATTGAACATTCCAAGCAGCTGCAGTGTCTGTCAGCAGGACCGGTCCTGAATATTGAACATTCCAAGCAGCTGCAGTGATTATGTCAGCAGTACCGGTCCTGAATATTGAACATTCCAAGCAGCTGCAGTGTCTGTCAGCAGTACCGGTCCTGAATATTGAATATTCCAAGCAGCTGCAGTGATTATGTCAGCAGTACCGGTCCTGAATATTGCACATTCCAAGCAGCTGAGTGTCTGTCAGCAGGACCGGTCCTGAATATTGAACATTCCAAGCAGCTGCAGTGATTATGTCAGCAGTACCGGTCCTGAATATTGAACATTCCAAGCAGCTGCAGTGATTCTGTCAGCAGTAATGGTCCTGATTATTGAACATTCCAAGCAGCTGCAGTTATTCTGTCAGCAGTACCGGACACAATATCCGAATGTTTTCAGTGAAGTCGCCAGCGGCTCCTCAGTTCAGGCCGAAATGGACCATATGGCTCTGACAGCGGGCGACCCAACTTGTGTTGACAGCGGTGGCCCGTCGTCCGGCCAGTTTCCGGTACACTGCCCGGCACAACGGCCGCTGGGCCGCGCCGCGCCGCATTAGTCACAGACATGCCACAAACGTCACATCGGATGTCACCGCGGCTGTCGGCGCCGCTCCGCTGTGACGTCACGGCGGACGGTGGTGACGTCACCAGGGGTCGGGTTATAAGCCCGGCGGCGGTCAGTGAGGTCCTAGAGCGGTCAGTGCAGGCAGTGAGACGACAGCGCCCAGAAAGTGCCGCCGCTGCTAACTGCTGAGAGACGGTCGCTGAGGCTGGTAAGTTGCAACATCCCAAATGTTTGTTTACTTTAATACTTCGACTTCGAGACCGGAAAGAAAAACAGCGTGTTTTGCATTTTCATTCCATTTTGCCATTTAGTATATGTTTATAGTTTCTTTTCTTTTTTATATTTCTATCTTCTTATATATATATTGTTTTATATCCTCATTCTATTTCTACTCTGTCATACCATGTCGGCATATCGAGAAAGGTTAAATATTATATCACATTCACTTCTTTTGGATAGACTTATAATGTTGCCAAGGCGGTGTTAGTGGCAATGGCCATGCCTAAGAAACATAATTATGGTTCGCCTGGCGTTTATTCGTTGTTTATTCGCAGGCCCGTAGCCAGGCTGAATTTCAAGGGGATGCACAACAATTCCCACTGGGTGCACAACCATAAGCATAAATATACCAACCCAAAGTCATAGGATGTATACAATATTGTATCTGAACAAAAGTGTTTTGGTAGACCTGTCCTACTTAGTGGATTGTAATGAAAGGATCAAAAGCGCTTATGTTCCTTTGTTTTTACTCAACTGCGAATGTCCTTTACCTTTACTACCTGGGAGTGCACGGACTAAGATCAGGAGGTGCACGGGGCTCCCAGGGGGTGCAGGGGCACCTGCAGGGCACCCGCCTGGTTACGGGCCTATCAGCGGCCATGCAGCAGTTGTTATGTCACAATTTCTGACTGTCTGCTTACTTGGTTATCCTAAAAAGCTGTGATTCAAGAACATAACGCAACGGTTGTTTAAAAAGTCACGGAACGCGAGCTGTTTTAGTGTTTACGCAGGATCCACTGTAATCCCACCACACTAACGTGGCGGAAAAAGAGAACACGACGATTACAGAAAATGAGGCGTCGAACGCCATATAGGTTTTCATTTATTACAATAAGTTGATTTTGTGCCGTTTTATTTACAAATCGGCAGACGAAAATGTCTTTCTCTTAAAAAACACGTTATTTTTACCTTTGATATACATGAGCCCAAATCATCATCACCGTCATCATTAAACACTCTTCAGATCACACACACAACTCGGTAAATATTAATCTCAGGGATTCAAATTTACCGAATATTTACTCCCAAAGCATGACCGTATAGTAAGTGCATGGAAGATATTATGGCTGAAGGTTGGCCCTCAAATATTTGTCCCAATGCTAACTTTGCTCAGAGGGCTGATGGGATATTGGAAAAATCGCGTTGCACCTTCATATAGATTTGGATGGATTTCCCATGTTATATTTAACGCTTATAAGTAGCTGTTTTAAATAACGTAGAATATTCATATGTTGTCATATTCATATATGAAATATTCACTTGAACCAAATTACAGCATGCGAAATTGGTCCTAAACTTATCAACAAGCGACATTTTTTCACTTCACTTTCCCTCTCTATAGGTCTGTAAAATATTGCACAATAGTTCGGTTCAGGTTAATACCAGAAACACGACACCTGTGTTTTAACCCGCGCACTGCAGGGGCTTTGCGCCGAACACGAACTGCAGGGGGGTTGATTTCCGCCCCCCCCCCCCTTGAGATCTGGAAAACTGCGCTACGTAGCGAGAAGCGGAAAACGGAAGTTGATATCGTGATACATGTTCTATCGAAAGTTTGTCAGTATCGTTTCAGGTCAGGTAAAAAAAAGGTAACCAGAAGTCATCAAAGGTCAAATTTTCCAGTTTTTTCCTGTTTTAGGACATCGCTCCAGAAATTCCCATATATCTCAGAAACTATGCTAGTTAGAAAAACCGGAAAAAAGCAAACGCCAGCAGTATCGGTAAGATGTCCTCAAATTTGATCTCAGGTCAATATTTGAGGCTCCAGAGGTCAAAAAAGGGGAAAAATTCCGTTTTTATCATTTTTCGCTATTAACTTTTTACTTAATAGAGATAACGGAAAACTATTTACGCCATTGTGTTTATCTTGTCAATGCGCTTCGAATGATATACATGGTGACCTTGTTAACTAACTTAAAATTTGACCTCAGGTCAAGGTCAAGTGGTGACCCAAGTAGGGCATGTTGCATATGGGAAGACGTATATCAATGAACCAAACACATTGATGTCTGTTTTACTTCTCTATCTTCATTATTTCGGGAGTTATTGACAAAAAGGTGATGGTGACCTCGCATGACCTCAAATGACCCAATAGGGGTCACTGAACAAAGCATACACTTGGATCATCAAGAATATCCTATTATAACATGATCCAGAAGTAATTGGACTAATATCATGCATATCCTTGAAATAGGAAACATTTGTATATTTCCCCATTAACTTACTATGGGGAGGTTACGAAATTGACCTGACCTTAGGTCACAGATATCAAAATTCCGAGATGAACAAATTGTAAGTACTTATGGTCTCATGACGTCCTGTAAGTTTCAAACTGATCGGTGAAAAACTCTGGCTTTGGCACAACTGCAAACATTTTTTGGATGTGGGGTCACTTAACCTGGTCTGGTGACCTGACCTGAGATGACCCGAGGTTTTTTTTCTTCAAAGTGTGCGCAATTGATGTCCTAACAGGTGCCCAAAACTCGGCGGCGCGCAGCGCCGCCGTTTTTTCGCTATTTTTGACAAACCTGGGGGGGCGGAAATCATCACCCCCTGCAGTGCGCGGGTTAATATGTTTATTCTATTTAAGTTAGCTCATTCTTCTGAAACATGCGGGGTCGCTAATGTGGAAATGCTGGTAATGGTCGAAAGCAGAAAAGTCGCCTTCGTCACAAATATGTTTTCTACTACGAAACACGAAATCCACGTGACTCGTCAGGATGCTTTCTTTATTTAAGTTCGGTTTTCCTAAGTTATCTCAGCATAGTTGAGCTTGACGCTTGTAGCTGACAAGAACCGAACCATGATTTCGCAGAACTGATGTGCATAATCCCGCCCAAATTTTCGTTACGGTGTCATGTTCGTCTAGTCTTATGTCGTAACATTATTTTTACTTGTTGTATTGATATTGTTTCTTTCGCAGCGAGGCGCTGAAGTATGACTAAAGTATCCCAACGTCAGTATCCACGACAGACACGAACGACAGTATCCCAACGCCATATAAATAAACAAATATATTTTCCCCGATTTTCGCCGCTGGCGGAATCTAGTTCGGTCGTCGGCATGACATCTCACGTTGTGTTAATCGAAAACTATTGCCGATCTTAATTTCATTCTGCTAACACCCACTGTGTGGCATTTGCCGTAGCCCCCATTATGTTGCTTAACCCTCGCCCTGCGGGGGGACTAACCCCCCCCCCCCCTGAGGTTTTTCTTGAATAACTTTTTACGCATGCGGTGCATATTTCTGACATTTTCGGTAGCTGAGTTTACAGCAATTATACGTAGGCTGTAAAAATTTCTTTTAAATTAATTGAGAAATTTGGGAAATAATGACGTTTTGATGACGTCATGCTGGTAAAAAATAGAAATATTTGACAAATTGTAGAAAATAGAGTTTAAAAAGAAAAGTGCAAACGAATTTGACCAAAGATACAAAATGGCATTTTCTTTAAAATAACAATCTCAGATTTGCAAAATTTGGGTTTTTTTACCCCTAAAATAAAAAATAAAAAAAATCCCCACAAAATCAATACTTTCAAAGATATTAGAAAAACCGGAATATATATATGCGAGAACTGAGTATGAGCAATACTCATACCAAATTTTAACCCTATTTGTAACAGGCTCCTGGCTACCCCTATTTGTAACAGGGGGGGCGGATTCCGCCCCCCCCCCCCCGGAGATCTCGAGATCTACCCGTCCGATTTTCAAAAATGAAACGGTGTTTGGTTCCCCTTAACACCATCTACATTTATAAATAATAAAAAATATAAATTTGGGATAGGGGGGCAACAGGGGGGCAAAAACTACAAATTGTAGTGGTATTTTTGATCCAACATAGCTTTCATGTTTATCGACCGATTTTAACACAACTAATAGGAGTCGATAGATATTGAATCGGAAATTGATATATGACGGCGACGTTTGAAAATTCAAAAATCATAGGCGTGTGCAGGTCACTCAATATGGGGGTGAAGTAAATGCGTAATAAAACCATTTTTTTATGTTGTTTTTCTGTTAAATGAAATGGTATGTGATTGAGATATTAGAAAAACAGTTATAAATCATATTTTTGCCATAGGCGGTACCAGGTTAGTGAAAAAGGGGGGTAAAATTGGGAAAAATATTAACCGCAGACAAGTTGCTACCCAGCACTATAAATATGTTACTGATCATAGGTAGTTCCTTTTTGCATGTTGTACTTCATCATAGGCATATCCAGGATCCAAACTAGGGCGGCGCAAGACCTTTTGATAAGTATATTATCCGCTATTATGATACTAACTAGTCAACAGTGACTATTTCACTTACAACTTCAATTAACATTGCTTACCCCCCTTTTTACCCTACCTGGACTCGCCTATTATCATATAATCGTTCGTAGAGTAGCTTGTGGTGCGTGTTGCATCCGAAAACTGCAGTATGTTATGTCATTGTACGCCCATGCCTCTTAGTTTCCTTGCAATAATATGACCCCCTTTCTTTCATTCCTGAGCGCGCCTCTGCAAAAAAAAGAAGACTTTATTCCCTTTTCTG
The DNA here is from genome assembly GCA_036785665.1 of Chirona hameri. Taxonomy (NCBI): domain Eukaryota; kingdom Metazoa; phylum Arthropoda; class Thecostraca; order Balanomorpha; family Balanidae; genus Chirona; species Chirona hameri. The sequence goes on from JAXIVJ010004035.1 coordinate 47,430, forward strand.
GTCTCATATGTGCATATATTATTATAAGCTAAACGTATATTGCGCCGTTATCGCTGGCATATCGTCATCACCATGCCAGTCACCCCCCTTTTCATGTTCCTGAACACGCCCCTGAAACTCTATATGTAATAAATTATGAAAATAATGGAAGCAGAAGCTATCTTTTACATCTTGATAGCTATAAATGCCTCTTACATTGCTCTATTGGCTTCCCGCCAAGCATTGAATACTTCCTGGAAACCCCCCCCCCCCCTTTTCAAGCCCCTGTAACCGCCTCTGCCATGCAGTTTTGTATTATATTTCATTAACATCATCTAATTTGCACTTGTTGCAATCACGGTAAGCCGATGTAACTCCTTCATACTTGATGCAGTTAGGAAGAAACCGTGAAGATCGCATTTCCGTATTTTCGCCAAATGTCGCCTCTGAACCCACCCAAAACTGTGCCCTGGAACCGCCTCTGTTCAAGTTAAGAACTTAAAATTTGGACTCCAAATGAGGAGTTCAATTCTATGAAAAGTCCCAAAATTTCATGGGCCTGCTCCCAGCCGTTCTGGAGATATCTGCGAAAAACATGAGGGGGGGGCGGAATCCGCCCCCCCCTGTTACAAATAGGGTTAAAGCAATATCTTCATTTTTGACTGAGTGATGGCTCCCTAAGTATAAGAAACTGATGACGTCATTTTTACAAATAACTTTTTTTACTTTTTTGGGACAAGATACGAACAAATAATTACCTTTACTGTATCTCTGAGCGAAAACTGGTCTAGGAACATGCCTTTTTATTTACATTTATCAATTTCTAATTTTGAGGTTTTTTGAAGAGCAAAATCGCTGTTCTGGACGTGGTAAATCCGAGATCATTATTCACTTGACCTGAAACATAAAAATCGCATACTGTTTTCATGATATATGTGTCTCATGACAGGCAACATGCTGGTACTCACCGCATTGCTCTAAGTTGCTTGGTTTGGAAGTTAACAAGGGGGCCTGTCAGGCCCCCCTGTACTGTTTGCCCCCCTGTACTGGGATACTGTTTCACCTTGTAGGGCGAAGGTGAAAAATGCTCCCGTAGGGCGAGGGATAACGACTAAATTTGGCGTCTATGCTCGCTACCGAGTTAACCCGCGCGGCGCTGGGGGGGGTAAATTTTACCCCCCCCTCCCGGATTTTCTCCATAACTTGACAACTATGAAAGATATCAAAGTGAAACTTGCGATAGCTTATGGTGCATCAATTCTACGTCTTCTGCCGTTTTTATTTTTTAAATTCGTGAAAATTTGTGGCAGATAATGACTTTTAAGTGACGTCATGCCATGTCATTTTTGGTGAAAAAACGTTAAATGTTTGGAAAATCGTAGAAAATAGCGTGTTACTGCAAATTGCAAATAAAAGGCGTCAAAAGAAGGAAAATAACATTGTCTTTGACATGGCTATCTCAGATTGTCAAAAATTTGGGTTTTTGACCCCCAAAAATGCAAAAAACTGATTTTTGGGGAAGAATTTCCACAAAAGTTTTTTGTTTGAAGATTTTCAAAAAAACGGAAGATATATTAGAGAACCGAGTATGAAGGATGTTCAAACCAAATTTCAAAGTAATTTCTTTATTTTTGACTGACTTATGGCTCTCTAAGAACAAGTAACTCATGACGTCATTTTTTTAAATTGCGTTTTTTGGCTTTTACTGACCAGATACAGACAAATAAATGCCACCACTGTATTTCGAAGACAAAACTAGTCTAGAAACATGTAATGTTTATTTAGATTAATCAATTTCAAATTGTGACCTTATTGTGACCTGACCTTGACCTGAGGACGATTATATGGTGTCAGGCTGTGAAAATGGCTGCTTCTATCGAATTATACGTGTAAAATAACCCATACAATATGTGTCGCATGGCTTTCCTAGACCTGTGACCTTGTGTGACCTGACCTTGAACTTGACCTTTGCTTACAATTTCACTTTTACTAATGCGGGTAATGCATTATACACTCGCACTTTGTGAGATAATAGTTGCAATATAAGGCTTTGGATGGAAAGTATAGCCCCAAAAACTCAAATACTTACATTTTACATTTGACCTGACCGTGACCTGACATGTGACATTATTTTAAGAATTTCGAGTATGCATTCGATTCTTCTCGTTGAGAGCTTGCGATCGCCGCATTGCGCGTCTTGCTGCGGTTATTGGTTCGGAAGATACGAGGGGGGATAAAATTTACCCCCCAGCGCCGCGCGTTCGGCTGGAGACCCCAGCGCCGCGCGGGTTAAGGAACCATGCGCACCGCTGTAATTTCAAGCCGGAGAAGCAGTAGCGGCAGGCGCGGCACCTGCAGCTGACGAAAAAATCTAGGAGAGATAATTCACTTACAGGGAAATGCTCACGTTTTCCCACAAAAATGGAGTTATTGCATGAAATCCACAGACGAGACCAAAATATATTGAAATTCATCACATTTTGCATATCAACATTCTACCGAAAGATATTTCAAGTTAAAGTTGATAAGCGATCCACGCTTATAATGGTCAATCCTCTCAAGTACCTGGAAGCGAATTTCAAATTCCGGATTTATCTCGTTATGTTTTGTTTTTGACAAAATTGTATGGAAAATATGTCTATTGTGATTATGTGCCCTTTTATCCTTAACAATCCATAAACATTTAATAAATGGAAACCAAATTGGCAGTTAAATTATGCACCCAACGGTGGCCTAGTTAATGGTTGCGACCCACAATTTGTGAAAGTTGGCTCATTTACATTAACCCTATTTGTAACAGGCTCCTGGCTACTCCTATTTGTAACGGGGGGGGCGGATTCCGCCTCCCCCCCCCCCCCGAGATCTCGAGATATACCCGTCCGATTTTCAAAAATGAGACGGTGTTTGGTTCCCCTCAACACGATCTACATTTCTAAATAATAAAAAATATACATTTTTGATAGGGGGGCAACAGGGGGCAAACACTACAAATTTTAGTGGTATTTTTGATCCAACATAGCTTTCATGTTTATCGACCGATTTTAACACAACTAATACGAATCGATAGAGATTGAATTGGAAATTGATATAAGACGGTGGCGTTTGAAAATTCAAAAAATCATAGGCGTGTGCAGGGCACTCAATATGGGGGTGAAGTAAATGCGTAATAAAACCATTTTGTGATGTTGTTTTTTTGATAAATGAAATGGTATGTGATTGTGACATTGGAAAAACAGTTAAAATAATATTTGTTTGCCATAGGCGGTACCAGGTTAGTGAAAAGGGAGGTCAAATTGGAAAAAAATACGCCCATGTCTCATAGTTTTCTTGCAATAATATGACCCCCTTTCTTCCATTCCTGAGCACACCTCTGCAAAAAAAAAGACTTTATTCCCTTTTCTGGCCTTATATGTGCATATATCATTATAAGCTAACCGTCTATTGCGCCGTTATCGCTGGCATATCGTCATCACCATGCCAGTCACCCCCTTTCCATGTGCCTGAACACGCCCCTGAAGCTATATATGTAATAAATTATGCAAATAATGGAAGCAGAAGCTATCTTTTACATCTTGATAACTATAAATGCCCCTTACATTGCTCTATTTGCTTTCCGCCAAGCATTGAATACTTCCTGGAAACCTCCCTTTTTCAAGCACCTGAAACCGCCTCTGCCATGCAATTTGTATAAGATTTCATTAACATCAACCCATTTTCACTTGTTGCAATCACCGTAAACCGATGTAACTCCTTCATACTTGAGGCAATTAGGAAGAAACCGTGAAGATCGCATTTCCGTAATATCGCCAAATATCGCCTCCGAACCCACCCAAAACTGTGCCCTGGAACCGCCTCTGTTCAGGTTAAGAGCTCAAAATTTTGACTCCAAATGCAGTATTTAATCCTAGGAAAAGTCCCAAAATTTCATGGGCCTGCGCCCAGCCGTTCTGGAGATATCTGCGAAAAACATGAGGGGGGCGGAATCCGCCCCCCCCCCCCTGTTACAAATAGAGTTAACATTAGGAGTTTGGTATAGTTTTGTCTCTGGCTGTGTGCTCTGGCACTATGCTTTAGCTTATCATAAAAATAATCATTTTTCCCCCAAAACTCAACAAACAATGGAAAAATTGACAATGAAATCGGAAGTTCACTTATGCACCACACGGCGACCTATTTAGTGTCGGCCAGGGCCTATTTTGACATGTTAACTGGGGGGCAAATGCCCCCCCCCCCCCCCCAGTGAGCCGTTTTACCCCCCCCCCCCAGTCAAGAAATGTTACCCACCCTGATTTCAGTATTTCCATGTCATTTTTCGCTTGATAGGTATTCAATTAAAATAAAATATGATTGCCTGGTGATAAATGTATACAAATCCAATGCAAATGTCATGATATTCCCAAGTTTGAGTATTTCCCAGCCAAAATAAGTATCTTTAAATTATTTTCGGAATATCTTGAAAACTCAATATCCTTTGAACCATTGCTCTTTAGCAGCAGAGTGGGAGAGATCCGGGGTCTGACAGGATTTCATCAGATCGGGGGTTGTTGGATCAGGAACGTCGCCACACAATTTGGAGTGGGTGGGGGCAACTGCTGAGCCGATTGTGTTCAAATTTGGTGTGTGGTTAGGGATCTCTCAGCCACCACTTTCCCACAAGTCAGGGGTAGTGTGCTTCTGCACGTGTACACGCCACGCCACGTATTATCCATATTATCCATTGTCATGTATCTCAGAAACTACTTTCCTGATCGAGTTGAAATTCACCATACATTTCCTTTGCAAAAGCAAAAATCGCGAGTTACTGGGGTATATTTCATAACGCGACTTACTGGGGGGGGGGCTACTTTTTGCCCCCCCCCCCCTCGCATCTCCGGAACTACTGGACCGAATGTAAAAATTCAAACGGCATTCAATAGTACTTGGAAATTTATCGAGGGAAACATAATATTGTTGACATCGGGGTCACCTATGACGTCATAGGTCAGGTCAAGTACAAAATGTTTGACCGTGTCAAAAGGTCTCGATGGATGGAATTGTCGCGCAAAATTGCGATATTAAACGCATAAGCTGTCGATAAATCGGTATTATTCGTGTGTCTGACACTTCTAAGTACCTTTCTAAGCTGTTTATGACCTTAGGTCAGATCAAGGTCATCCGAGGTCACGAGGTCAAACTGCAGATTACGGTCATTAAGCGTTGTAACACATGTTTATGGGTTTGCTTTTCGTCTAGAAAGCGAAAAATTACCTTAGAACATTGTTTGTTCCATATAAATAGAACTAAAAAGCAAAAATGGAAAAGCGTGATTTATGCATAGTAGAGGTGGTCGTGGGAGTTGGTCGATTTTTGTCATGCTGTGAGAGGTGGTCAATTTTTGTCATTTAAAGATCATAACTCAGTCATTTTGTAAGATATCAACTTCACATTTGGTACACATATTCACCGCACACGTCTCAATCACTCATGTTCCGGTGTTTGGATAATTCTGATTTTTTCTTGAAATTTTTTTAAAAAAAATATATTTGGATTTCTCCAAATTTTGAATTTCAACAAACTCAAAAATCCGAGATAGCAGTTTGATAACCCGGTCTATTTTCAGTAATTTTATTTAAGACAATTGAATTTATCTTAAACATCGTACCTTCGAAAGCGTTTTCCGCAAACCATTATTTTGCAACAAAAACCGAAGAACATGACGCCACTCTGACATCATTCCCGGTTGACCTATAATAGCCTCATATTTTTGCTTTTGCCAACATGTTTAGAATTGATGTGAAAGAAAGTACTGCAAGTTTGGTGATGATACCGGTGTTCGTTTAGAAGTCATTGCAACAACAACAACAAAAAACGGGAGGGGGGTGAGAAAAATAGTAAAAATAAAAAAATAGTAAAAATCGGTGACCGACGCTGAAAACATTTTATAATCCCCTTGGATTGGAGCGACCCAATTAGAATGACTCAACTGTCGTAACACAAGATTTCGCTCCTTGTTTATCCACGTATGCAACTTAGTTTCCCGATGTTGCGACCATTTACCTATATAAGTACCTATATATGTCAATGGTTGCGAAAATATTTTTCTTCTTCTCCGGGGTAACTAAATGTAGCCCGGAGAAGCAAAACAAATCATGTAAATCTTGTGAATCATGTGAACCTACGTATACGTAGATCCGCAGTCGGACCTTCTGATCATGCCACAAGACTTTTAAAAGGGTCCCGCACCCCGCTGGGGTATTCAAGGAAATAGTTTACCTTCGGAAATTTTCAGAACACGATTTTATTATATTTTTTAACCCGCGCACTGCAGGGGCTTTGCGTCGAACACGAACTGCAGGGGGTTGATTTCCGCCGCCCCCGTAATATCTCGAAAACTACGCTATGTAGCGACAAGCGGAAAACGGAATTTGATAGCTTGATACAAGTTCTATCGAAAGTATTTCAGTATTGTTTTAGGTCAGGTCAAAATTGAGGTCATTAGACATGTCAAATGTTCCAGTTTTTTTCTTCCTGTTTTAGGACATCGCTCCAGAAATTCCCATATATCTCGGACACTATGCTAGTTAGAAACAAACGGAAAAAATCAAACCTCAGCCAGCGAAATTTTCAATCGAGAAAGTGTCCTCAAAATTGATCTCAGGTTAATATTGGAGGCTCCAAAGGTAAACAAAGACAAAAATTATGTTTTTTTGCAAAAAAAAATGTGCTATTAACTTTTTACTTAATAAAGATAACGGAAAACTGTTTACTACGCTATTGTGTTTATCTCGTCAAGGTGCTTCGCATGATTTACATGGTCACCTTGTTAAGTCAACTTAAAAATTTGACCTCAGGTCAAGGTCAAGTGGTGACCAAGTAGGGCATCTGGCATATGGGAAGACGTGTCTCGACGAGGCAAACACATTTATGTCTGTTTTACTTCTCTATCTTCATTATGTCGGGAGTTATTGACAAAGCAGTGATGGTGACTTCGCATGACTTCAAATGACCCCATAGGGGTCACTGAACAAAACTTACACTTGGATCATCAAGAATATCCCATACTAACATGATACAGAAGTAATTGGACTAATATCATGCATATCCTTGAAATAGGAAGCATTTGTATATTTCCCCATTGACTTGTTATGGGGAGGTTACGAAATTGACCTGACCTTAGGTCACCGATATCAAAATTCCGAGATAAGTGAATTGTAAGTACTGATGCCCTCATGACATCCTGTAAGTTTCAAACTGATCGGTGAGAAACTCTGGCTTTGGCACAACTGCAAACATTTTTGGAGGTGCGGTCACTTGACCTAGTTTGGTGACCTGACCTGAGATGACCCGAGGTTATTTTTTTCTCAAAGTGTGCGCAATGGATGTCCTAACAGGTGTGTCAAAAGCCGGTGGCGCTGCGCGCCGCCGTTTTTTCGCTATCCGCGAAAAACCTGACGGGGGCGGAAATCACCCCCCCCCCCCCTGCAGTGCGCGGGTTAATACAGTTTCTTTTTTTCTTTTCAAAAATGGTCCTACATCGCGCTAATTCAAGACGGAAGGTCGTACATTATTAATTGTATGGTGTGCGTTATTGGTCTGCGCATTCTCCATGCAGTGCTGGCACTTTCAGACGGTACGGTATATCATATATGCGCCGCATTCCTTCGCCAAAAAGTCCAATATCTTCGGGTGGAGAGTCTTTTCAGCCAAGAAAAGTTGCAGATAAGGATTTCTCAACACGGGCTACAAAACTGCTATTTCAGTTCAAAACCCCATGTTGAAGGTGAACTATTTTTCCTTTAAACCGAACTGAGGGGAGGGGGCTATACTACCACCTCGTTATCTTCCGGACCAATAACCGCAGCGAGACTTGCAAGGGAGCAATCGGAAGCTCTCAATGAGACGCCCGTAAAACATACGTGAAATGTTCAAAATAAGGTCACATGTCAGGTCACAGTCAGGTGAAATGTTAAAATCGAGGTATTTGGGTTGATTTGCTATACTTTCCATTTAAAGCCTTATATTGCGACTATTATGGCACAAAGTGCTCTCAGAGGCATAATACATCTTCCGCATAAGGCAAATTGAGATTGTAAGCAAAGATCAAGCCGTCAAGGGCAGGTCAGAAAATATAACTATTGACAAAGGTTCTACGAAAGTCATGTGACACATGTTTTATGGGATATTTTACACGTATAACTTTATAGTAGTAGCCAATTTTACACCCTGGCCCCATATAATGACCCTTAGGCGAAGTTCAGGTCAAGATCAGGTTGCATAAGGTCAAAATTTGAAATTGATTAATATCAATTAAAAAGTCATGTTGCTAGACCAGTTTTGTCTAATAAATACAATAGTGGGATTTATTTGCCTGTATCTGGCAATTAAAAGCCATAAAATGCAATTTCAACAAATTAGGTCATGAGTTAAAGAGAATGTTTCACCTTTGTATTAGTTTTAAACTGAGATAGCCATTATCTTGGGGCCGTTATTGAAGTGTCTAAATTACTTAAGTCATTTTTCACAAAACTTAACCGTTTTTAAGCAATTTAATTTACCATTTACAAAATGACTCCAGGCTGGTGCAGCCGCTGATTGGCTGACAGCCATTTTTCAGCCAATCCCACTTTGTCAGCCAATCAGCGGCGGTATATAGCTCAATAATGACGTCATTCGCCCAAATGTAAAAACTTAATTTGTATAGAGTTAAGTGATTTTTCGAGTGAAAAAATACCACCATCGTTTTCAGCAGTCCACTTCATATTTTGTTCTACAACCAGCGTATATTTGAAAACTTTCAGAAAGGTGAAACATTCGCTTTAATCATACTTGGGAGTCATAAGTCAGTCAAAAATGAATATTTTACTTTGAAATTTGGTGTGGGTATCGTTCATACTTGGTTATCCAATATATATTCCGTTTTTGTATATCCTTGAAAATTTAGATTTTGTGGGATTTTTCCTAACCAAATAAGTTTTGTTGTGTCAAAAACTAACAACAATGCAAATCCAAGATAGCTATTTTGAAGAAAATTCTTGCATTTGTCTATTTTGAAGAAATTTCTTGCATTTGTCTTTTTTGCAATTTGCTTTAAAATTAGATTTTCTACGGTTTTTCAAATATTTATCGTTTGTCCACCAAAAATGATATGACCCGACGTCACTAAAATAAAAAGTCATTTTCTCCCAAATTACTTCACTAATTTGAATGACATCAGTTGGGGTAACCACAGGGAGGCGATCCAAAAATTAATCGATCAAAAATTAGGTCGTGACGTCATCAAAATGGGCGGAGCATGCCCTTATAAGAAGATCCGATCTAAAAATGTATTGTTTTCCTGACATTCACACCTTCGAACACCATATCACCCTCAAAAAATGTCCATCACCCCTGGATTTGTTTTCGGTTGAAGCTGCACGAATCGCGCCATCATATTTTCTTGTACTTGTATGATGAGATCCCTACTTTGGCAGATATGGCCAAAGTAAGGATCGGCGATCTCAATTTCGGCACTCGCAGCAGCCTCCGCGATCTAAAATTGGACTAGCCGGCTGACGACCGATCTAAAAATGTATTTCACGCTGTGGTCATTGCGTCGCAGAATCAATATTTAGATCGTCATTTACAGTGGAATAAGGGCAATTGCCGAATCTGGTCATATTTATTATTCCGATATATTGATGGATATTTTCTCCAACACTTTGTAACCTCCGAGTATGCGTGTGTTGCTCCGAATTGGCCTAATGACATAGGCGTCACAGTTTGGAACTGCATGTATGCCTAAATATGGGCATAACAAAATCTAAAAATGTATTGATCTATTTTTGATCGCCTCTCTGTACTTTGCCCAACTGACATGTTGAGAAAAGACGTACAATGGATGCAACATAAGGTATAGAACGTTTCACGTAAATATCTATCATAGTTTTCAAGATATTGAGAAAATCCGGGAGGGGGAAGATTCTGCCCATCCCCCCCCGCGGGGCGCGGATTAAGGAAGAGACATATTTGACCCGTTTAATTGACATATTGGATTGGCGCCCCTCTGGACTATGCCGCCCCTGTCACCGAGGAAATATGCCGCCCTCGGGCCTGAAGCCCCCTGCCTTAGAAAATCCTGGATCCGCCACTGGTCTGGATGCTGTATGTATGTTTGTGTGTTTCAGGCGATGGCGATGTTCCGGCTTCTATCATTCATCATTGCTCTGCTGCTGACGTACCTGATGGCGGTCCAGGCCAGGTATCTGCCCACCAGAGCAGACGACACCAACATGCGCGCCGTTAAACACATCCTCTTCCAGGTGCGATAACTACTGCAGTTTCACTTGGCACATCTAGTTGCATGAGGTCGCATTAGTCCCGAATCTAAACCAGATGACTGATGGTATACCCATAGGACACCATGTTTGGAGGAGTCTCAAACGTTTTGCTATCAGCGATACAGGCTCGGAGAAATGTTGTCGCCAAAGGCGAAAAGGAAAAAAAAGATAACAATGGACAATGGAAGCACTTTTTCATCTGACGGAAAACAACATAGTAAAACGTGGATTAAAGATGTCCGCAATGAAGGCGCACGTTGTCGCTGATTTTCCACCTAGCGTTGCTCTAGCCCCGGGTTGGTCGCGGTACTCTGGTCAGAGTGTATAGTGAGCCGTGTGTTTCTGTTCCAGCTGCTCCATCAGTCGGGCCGGCCGTCAGAGTGTATAGTGTATAGTGAGCCGTGTGTTTCTGTTCCAGCTGCTCCATCAGTCGGGCCAGCCCTCAGAGTGTATACTGTATAGTGAGCCGTGTGTTTCTGTTCCAGCTGCTCCATCAGTCGGGCCGGCCCTCAGAGTGTATAGAGAGCCGTGTGTTTCTGTTCCAGCTGCTCCATCAGTCGGGCCGGCCGTCAGAGTGTATAGTGAGCCGTGTGCTTCTGTTCCAGCTGCTCCATCAGTCGGGCCAGCCGTCGGAGTGTATAGTGAGCCGTGTGTTTCTGTTCCAGCTGCTCCATCAGTCGGGCCAGCCGTCAGAGTGTATAGTGAGCCGTGTGTTTCTGTTCCAGCTGCTCCATCAGTCGGGCCAGCCGTCGGAGTGTATAGTGAGCCGTGTGTTTCTGTTCCAGCTGCTCCATCAGTCGGGCCGGCCGTCAGAGTGTATAGTGAGCCGTGTGTTTCTGTTCCAGCTGCTCCATCAGTCGGGCCGGCCGTCAGAGTGTATAGTGTATAGTGAGCCGTGTGTTTCTGTTCCAGCTGCTCCATCAGTCGGGCCGGCCCTCAGAGTGTATACTGTATAGTGAGCCGTGTGTTTCTGTTCCAGCTGCTCCATCAGTCGGGCCGGCCGTCAGAGTGTATAGTGTATAGTGAGCCGTGTGTTTCTGTTCCAGCTGCTCCATCAGTCGGGCCGGCCCTCAGAGTGTATACTGTATAGTGAGCCGTGTGTTTCTGTTCCAGCTGCTCCATCAGTCGGGCCGGCCCTCAGAGTGTATAGTGAGCCGTGTGTTTCTGTTCCAGCTGCTCCATCAGTCGGGCCAGCCGTCAGAGTGTATAGTGTATAGTGAGCCGTGTGCTTCTGTTCCAGCTGCTCCATCAGTCGGGCCGGCCGTCAGAGTGTATAGTGAGCCGTGTGCTTCTGTTCCAGCTGCTCCATCAGTCGGGCCAGCCCTCAGAGTGTATAGTGAGCCGTGTGTTTCTGTTCCAGCTGCTCCATCAGTCGGGCCGCCCGTCGGAGTGTATACTGTATAGTGAGCCGTGTGTTTCTGTTCCAGCTGCTCCATCAGTCGGGCCGGCCGTCAGAGTGTATAGTGAGCCGTGTGCTTCTGTTCCAGCTGCTCCATCAGTCGGGCCGGCCGTCAGAGTGTATACTGTATAGTGAGCCGTGTGTTTCTGTTCCAGCTGCTCCATCAGTCGGGCCAGCCCTCAGAGTGTATAGTGAGCCGTGTGTTTCTGTTCCAGCTGCTCCATCAGTCAGGCCGGCCGTCAGAGTGTATAGTGAGCCGTGTGCTTCTGTTCCAGCTGCTCCATCAGTCGGGCCGGCCCTCAGAGTGTATAGTGAGCCGTGTGTTTCTGTTCCAGCTGCTCCATCAGTCGGGCCGGCCCTCAGAGTTTATAGTGAGCCGTGTGTTTCTGTTCCAGCTGCTCCATCAGTCGGGCCGGCCGTCGGAGTGTATACTGTATAGTGAGCCATGTGTTTCTGTTCCAGCTGCTCCATCAGTCGGGCCGGCCCTCAGAGTGTATAGTGAGCCGTGTGTTTCTGTTCCAGCTGCTCCATCAGTCGGGCCGGCCCTCAGAGTTTATAGTGAGCCGTGTGTTTCTGTTCCAGCTGCTCCATCAGTCGGGCCGGCCGTCGGAGTGTATACTGTATAGTGAGCCGTGTGTTTCTGTTCCAGCTGCTCCATCAGTCGGGCCAGCCGTCAGAGTGTATAGTGAGCCGTGTGTTTCTGTTCCAGCTGCTCCATCAGTCGGGCCGGCCGTCAGAGTGTATAGTGTATAGTGAGCCGTGTGTTTCTGTTCCAACTGCTCCATCAGTCGGGCCGGCCCTCAGAGTTTATAGTGAGCCGTGTGTTTCTGTTCCAGCTGCTCCATCAGTCGGGCCGGCCGTCGGAGTGTATACTGCATAGTGAGCCGTGTGTTTCTCTTCCAGCTGCTCCATCAGTCGTGCCAGCCGTCAGAGTGTATAGTGAGCCGTGTGTTTCTGTTCCAGCTGCTCCATCAGTCGGGCCGGCCGTCAGAGTGTATAGTGTATAGTGAGCCGTGTGTTTCTGTTCCAGCTGCTCCATCAGTCGGGCCGGCCGTCAGAGTGTATAGTGAGCCGTGTGCTTCTGTTCCAGCTGCTCCATCAGTCGGGCCGGCCCTCAGAGTGTATACTGTATAGTGAGCCGTGTGTTTCTGTTCCAGCTGCTCCATCAGTCGGGCCGGCCCTCAGAGTGTATAGTGAGCCGTGTGTTTCTGTTCCAGCTGCTCCATCAGTCGGGCCGGCCGTCAGAGTGTATAGTGAGCCGTGTGTTTCTGTTCCAGCTGCTCCATCAGTCGGGCCGGCCGTCAGAGTGTATAGTGAGCCGTGTGTTTCTGTTCCAGCTGCTCCATCAGTCGGGCCGGCCGTCAGAGTGTATAGTGTATAGTGAGCCGTGTGTTTCTGTTCCAGCTGCTCCATCAGTCGGGCCGGCCGTCAGAGTGTATAGTGTATAGTGAGCCGTGTGTTTCTGTTCCAGCTGCTCCATCAGTCGGGCCGGCCCTCAGAGTGTATACTGTATAGTGAGCCGTGTGTTTCTGTTCCAGCTGCTCCATCAGTCGGGCCGGCCGTCGGAGTGTATACTGTATAGTGAGCCGTCTGTTTCTGTTCCAGCTGCTCCATCAGTCGGGCCGGCCGTCAGAGTGTATAGTGAGCCGTGTGCTTCTGTTCCAGCTGCTCCATCAGTCGGGCCGGCCCTCAGAGTGTATAGTGAGCCGTGTGCTTCTGGTCCAGCTGCTCCATCAGTCGGGCCGGCCGTCGGAGTGTATACTGTATAGTGAGCCGTGTGTTTCTGTTCCAGCTGCTCCATCAGTCGGGCCGGCCGTCGGAGTGTATAGTGAGCCGTGTGTTTCTGTTCCAGCTGCTCCATCAGTCGGGCCGGCCGTCAGAGTGTATAGTGAGCCGTGTGTTTCTGTTCCAGCTGCTCCATCAGTCGGGCCGGCCGTCGTACCTGTCACAGCTGAGACAACCTGAGGCGGATGTGAACAGCGATATTCTGGCCATTCCCGACGACAGTCTGTACCAATAGTCATAGTCTGCCCTGCCGGCGACCCTCCACCGGCTCGGACACCGACTGCGGCCTGCGGCGAGCGGCCCCGGGCCCCCGGCGGCCCTCCGTCACACCCTCATCACTGAGCCGGCCTGCAGGTGGCCCGCCGGCAGCCCTCCGTCACACCCTCATCACTAAGTCGGCCTACAGGTGGCCCGCCGGCAGCCCTCCGTCACACCCTCATCACTGAGTCGGCCTGCAGGTGGCCCGCCGGCGCCGCCCGCCTGGCCACACCCTCATCACTGAGTCGGCCTGCAGGTGGCCCGCCGGCAGCCCTCCGGCACACCCTCATCACTGAGTCGGCCTGCAGGCAGCCCCCCGGCGCCGCCCGCCTGGCCACACCCTCATCACTGAGTCGGCCTGCAGGTGGCCCGCCGGCAGCACTCCGGCACACCCTCATCACTGAGTCGGCCTGCAGGCGGCCCGCCGGCGCCGCCCGCCTGGCCACACCCTCATCACTGAGTCGGCCTGCAGGCGGCCCGCCGGCAGCCCTCCGGCACACCCTCATCACTGAGTCGGCCTGCGGCGGCCCGCCGGCGCCGCCCGCCTGATCACCGGCCGGCAACCAACACCCGGCAACCAGCCGGCCCACAACCATCAGCTGACAACCAGCCAGCCGCCAGATCACCACCGCCGGCAACCAGAAGGTGGCCGTTTAGCAACTCGCTAATGCTGGCTACCAACGGGCAACGGGTGAAAATGTGAGGTGTACAGGCTTTTGCAGACTCGATGGCGCTTTATCTTAACCAGACCGGGCGATTGTAATTGTTCTATCAGTCTGCTTTGAGGAAACACTACACGATTACTATGTAGAGGCATATTTATAAATATTAAAAACGTACAAGAAGGGTTATTTTGTTTACACTGGAAATGAACCTATTGTACAATGGAAATGAAGCACACGTGCGTTAATCTAGCTCGCCAGCAGATTCCCTTGTCATGTGTTGAGACATGTTTAGTGGAACCTCAGCTTTGTTTCAGTCCAGCATCGTTATGAGTCTGCCACTGTTGGACGGTTAGATCATCTTGTTAATGGTCATCATTATCAATGTGTGTATCGTCAATGACACAATTAACAATACAGCATACTGTTGAAACTGAATGTTGCGTATAGGTATCGCTCGGCAGAACAGAAAGGGCGTCCCTCAGCACGGCCAGAGACGCTCTTTCTGTTAAGAGACGCTCTTTCTTTCTGTATAATATCGCGGTGTTCACAAACCATACGGCAAAATAATGTGTAAATGTTTGGTAAGGCTGCAATTTCATATTGCCCTAAATTTAGTTCCCTTGTTGGAAGATCATTTCATGAAGCGCAATGGCAAACAACATTTTACTGAAGTTTCTACTGAAGTTTGTCATTTACAATTAATATTATCAGCTGGACGCGATGATTCATATGGCGGACTACGCACCGCTCACATACCACGTACCCTAAAACCGCCCACAGCTGGCTGGCAAACGTGAGGACCATAAATTAACCCGCGCCCAATTGGTGTATTCAGCCGAACACAGCATGGGGGGCAGATTCTGCCTCCCTCGTTATCTCCCGAAGTAATAATCGCAGCGAGACGCGCAAGGCGGCAATCCAAAGCTCTTAACCCGCGCGGCGCTGGGGTCTCCATCCGAACGCGCCACGCTGGGGGGTAAATTTTACCCCCTCTTATCTCCCGAACCAATAATCGCAGCGAGACGCGCAAGGCGGCGATCGGAAGCTCTCGATGGGAAGATTCTAAGTAATTCTTAAAATTTTATTTAAAAGGTCACATATCAGGTCAGGGTCAGGTCAAAGGTCAAAACCACCTGTTTTCGAGATTATTGGCTTCAGAGACCGGACTATCAACAGCAGCGCGCCGAAACTCTGCCAAAACACTTCTAAATATAGGGAGAGGGTAATGCTTGAGTATGAATATCATACTAAGTACAGGTCAAGGTCGAAGTAAGGTCAAAAAAAGGTCACACTGTGAAAAAGTAATATGAAACCCATGTGACACATGTCTCATGGGATATTTCAGACGTAGAATCCAAAAATAATGGTTATTTTGACATTTGACCTCAAGGTCAGGTCAAGATCAGGCAAAAAAGGTCAAATTTTGAAATCCAAAATTTGCAATAACCGACACATGTTTACGGTTCAGTTTTGCCACAGCAATCCAATGGTGCAATTTGTTTTTGTGTACGATGTCTAGAAATGTTAAAATTTGCGATTTTTTTAAAATGCGTCCATCACATTGAGCACTTATTAGTGTCATTTGGGGGTCAGAAACATAGATATTTGTTTGAAATTTGGAATAGTCACTCATTAGAGATGGTTATCTGACATATCTTCCGGTTTTTTGAAAATTCTTACAATTTTGGATTTTGTAAACTTTGAAAAAAATAAAAACGATTTTTTGCATTTTGGGGATCAGAAAATCAAAATTGTGCAAATCCGAGATAGCCATCTTGTAGAGAATGTCATTTCCTTCCTTTTGACGTGCTTTGTTTGCAATTTGCTTCAATACTCGCTGTTCTATCATCGATCAAAGTTTCGTCCATTTTGGACCGAAAATGGCGTTACATGACGTCACTAAAACGCTATTTTCGCAAAAACTGATCGACCGATTTTCTCCAAAATTTATCTGAAGACGTCAAATCGATGCCAGATAAGGCACTGAAAGTTTCGCGTCGATATCTAGTGTAGTTTTGAATCTATAGCGAAAACCCGGGAGGGGGGGTAAAATTTACCCCCCCAGCGCCACGCGGGTTAACACAAGCTCTGGAGGGGGGGCGAAATCCGCCCACCCCTCCGGTTTTTCGAGGATAGCGCAAAAACGGCGGCGCGCAGCGCCGCCGTTTTTTGTATACCTGTTTAGAAATGAACTTCCCGCATTATGTAAAATTCTTGGCCTCAGGTCATCTCAGGTCAGGTCACGTGATGACCTCAACTCCAAAACGTTTGCAGTAGTACCACAGCCACAGTTTTACGCCGATCGGTTTCAATATTGCAGGACTTCATAAGGTCATAGATACCAACAACTTGTTTATCTCGGATTTCTAATATCGGTGACCTAAGGTCAGGTCAATTTTGTGACCGCCAACACGGTTTTATCAATAACTATCGACATAATGAAGATAGAGAAGAGAAAACGGTACCAATATGTTTGTCTCGTCGAGATACGTCTCCCAATATGCAACATGACCAACTTAGGTCACCACTTGACCTTGACCTGAGGTCAAATTTCTCAGTTGACCTAACCCGGTCACCATGAATATGATTCGAAGCGCCTTGACAAGACACACGCGATTGCGTAAACATTATTGCTTTATCTTGATTAGGTAAAAGGTTATTTGGGGAAAACAGTTTTGAAAACAAAATCACCTTTTTGACATTCGATGACCTCTGGAGCCTAAACCATTGACCTGAGCTCAAATCTGAGGACACCTATTTCGATTGCATTTTTCCGTTTGCTGCTAACTATCATAGTTCCCGAGATATTTGGGGGTGTTAGAACCGAAGTCTTGAAAACTTGAAAATCTGACCCTTGATGACCTCCGGTGACCTCAATATTGACCTGAAAAAAAAATAACGAAATACTTTCGAAAGAGCTTGTCTCGAGCTATCTAACGTCGTTTCCTGCTTGTCGCTACGCTGCGTGGTTTTCGAGATCTTAGGGGGGGGGGAGGGGCGAAATCCGCCCCCCTCCAGGGCGTGTAATTATCAGAGGCGTTCCAGGGCGCGTGTTAATAGGACGCATATAAAGCATACACATAATTTTCAAATTAAAATCACATGTCAGGTCACGGTCAGGTCAAAGGTCAAAACCGAGGTGTTTGAGTTGATGGGCCATACTTTCCATTCAAAGCCTTAGAATGCGACCATTATCGCACAACGTGCGCTCAAAGGTATAATAAATCTCCCACCTAAGCAAAAGTGAGATTGTAAGCAAAGGACAAGGTCACAAAGTCACAAAGGGTCACTATTGGCAGGAGTCCTACGAAAGTCATGGAACACTTCTTTTATGGGTAATTTTACACGTATAATTCGATAGTGGTAACCATTTTCACAACATGACCTCAAGTAAGAAAATAGTGGAGTTCAGAAATTTGGTGTAAGTATAAGAAATTAGGCGAAGTTCAGGTCAAGGTCAGGTCTCATAAGGCAAACATTTGAAATTGAATAATCTAAATAACAAGGCATTTTTGTACACCAGTTTCAACTCCGAAATACAACGGTGGGGTCTAGCTGTATCTGGTTTAATTTTCTTATTTTGGTCTTATTTTCCTGTATCTGGTCACTAAAAGCCATTAAACGCAATTGAAAAAATGACGTCATGAGTTACTCATACTTGGGAGCCATAAGTCAGTCAAAAAATGAAGATTTGCTTTAAAATTTGGTTTGGGCATTTTCCATACATAGTTTTACAATATATATATTCCGGTTTTTATGTCTTCGAAAATTTTCATTTTGTGGGAATTTTCTCATGAAACACGTTTTTACTCGTTTTTTTGGGGATCAGAAACTCAAGATGTTGGAAATCTGCTATAGCTATTTTGAAAAGAATGTCATTTCCTTTCTTTGTACATTTTGTATCTGTAATTTGCTTCAAAACACGATTTTCAACGAATCTTCAAAAATTCATCGTTTTCCACCAAAAATCGCGTGGCATGAGTATGACGTCATTAACACGTCAATATCTCCCACAGTACTAAACCCATGTTATTTATATTACGTGGAAAGACGTATAATGTATGTAACATAAGGTTCTAAAAATGTCACGTCGATGTCTATTATAGTTTGCAAGTTATAGAGAAATCTGGGAGGGGATGCAGATTCTACCCCCCCCCCCCCCCCCCCCCCGCCAGCGGGGCGCTGGTTAAGTATGCCAGCACAGGCACGACCATGGCCGTATTTATTGTACTTATGTTCCCTCATTCATTACGGAAAGCTTAATTATGAAATCAGGCATATTAGCCGCTCTTGTAGGAGAGGATATCCACGAAAAAAGGATACATCTTGCCTCCCCTGTGCGCGTGTCGAATCCACACCACTCAGTTGCGATGACTGGGCCGGTTGAGTTTTTGTCATAACTCCTGAAGTTTGAGATAGTTGAGCAGCCGCAAAATGCAAGCCAGGCATTTTGTACAGTGAACCTGGTAAAGTTACACTGGCAACTTTGGTACAAGGCCTTGTTTTATAAAGTGGCGTAGCTAATCAAGTTACGACACTGGTAATGTATCAGACATGATAGTTTTATTCGCAATCAATGACAACATTCAGAGCAAGTTCCTAAACAAACAGACGTTTCGACATACAGGAGGGTGTCTTCGTCAGTGTAAATTCTCAATATTTAAATTATAAAGACATTAGACATTAGACACAAAGACATTAATACAAAGTCAAGCAAACACAATCAGCTTCAGGCAAACTAAGAGAAACATTACTTGCGTATTGATCTACAAATTCTAGTTATAACACGTTCCTAGTTTTGACACATCCCTTCCATTTTAACATCTCCTAAAACTGAACCACAATGCACAGCGACAGGGCGACAGTGTTCATTTTACGTCTTCCTCTTCAATGCAATTTTCGCTCCAGATTTTGCCCAGGTAAAGAATCCAGGTTTTGTATTTAGTGTATCATCTAAAAGAATATGAGCTGCTTCCATAGCTTTCCTGATGCAAAAAGTCGTATGTGGGGGAAACGGGAAGGGGACTGGAGACAAGATTAAAAGAGCACAAACGTGACGTCCGTGACCATAATCGATCAAATGCAATTGTCCTACACATTGAAAAATGTAAAAAAACTACCAGCATGGGGAAGAGCTCATGTTATTGAAGAAGGCATGTCCAAATCAATCAGGAAAGCTATGGAAGCAGCTCGTATTCTTTTAGATGATACACTAAATACAAAACCTGGATTCTTTACCTTGGCAAAATCTGGAGCGAAAATTGCATTGAAGAGGAAGACGTAAAATGAACACTGTCGCCCTGTCGCTGTGCATTGTGGTTCAGTTTTAGGAGATGTTCAAATGGAAGGGATGTGTCAAAACTAGGAACGTGTTATAACTAGAATTTGTAGATCAATACGCAAGTAATGTTTCTCTTAGTTTGCCTGAAGCTGATTGTGTTTGCTTGACTTTGTATTAATGTCTTTGTGTCTAATGTCTAATGTCTTTATAATTTAAATATTGAGAATTTACACTGACGAAGACACCCTGTATGTCGAAACGTCTGTTTGTTTAGGAACTTGCTCTGAATGTTGTCATTGATTGCGAATAAAACTTACGACACTGGGTTGCTTCTTGGCGTTACTCTCTTGGCGTTCTTGGCGTTACTTTCGCTGATTCCCCTGCAAAAGGAAGAAACCCTGCAACATTGTGGACTTTGTGGATTTTAGTTGGAATTTCTTGTGGGCTTGAGATGGGCTTTGTGGGGCAGTTGTTTTGACTGATTCCTTGGCGTTGAAATCGGGAAATTGAAAATATAGTCATTGCTGAGAACAATGTTTCAAGCAAACATCAGATTGACGCGAAACTAGGTTTGAGCTTTTCGCCAACCATTTTGTCATTCAACTGCAATGAATCGGAAAAACGACTAACGACCGCCTAGTTTGCATGTAGTCAGCCATCAGGTCCGTAAGCCAGCTGTGTGCTGATCTTACGCAGCGGTACATCCGTCGGGCTGACAACGTGTTAGCCCAGCGGCATCTTACACCTTATTGGGCATGGATGGATTTTTCCTAGAGCAAAACACAAGCATGTCACACCAATGAATCGCAAGGGGTGGGAGACCGTCCGCAGTCATTGGGGATGTAAAACTTTGCCACTAAATTCTGCTGAGGACATGAAATTGCACGATCGTATGATAGCGTCCAGGGCCGGGGGCGCACACAAGAACAACGAGCCCTGATCTCTGAACTCCATCCAATCAGCATATCTGCACTAAATTCATTTCACGGAGCC
The DNA here is from genome assembly GCA_036785665.1 of Chirona hameri. Taxonomy (NCBI): domain Eukaryota; kingdom Metazoa; phylum Arthropoda; class Thecostraca; order Balanomorpha; family Balanidae; genus Chirona; species Chirona hameri. The sequence continues at coordinate 68,085 of JAXIVJ010004035.1, forward strand.
AAGATTCTCAAGAGAGCAACTCTGCTGGTACACTCGGAAAACACAACTGTGAATCTCATCCGGCATGTGTTGCCTTGGTCGCGGTCATTAATTATCGCGAGTAGGACGTGGAGTGTCGGGGGGGGGGGGCTGTCAGTGAGTGGTCAAATACAAACGGAGGGGCCGCTCCCCCTCGCTGCCTCAGGGATGGCTCGCGCTCAGTGGCGCACGCAGGGGGGTCAAAGGGGTCAGCTGACCCCCCCCGAAATTTATGAGGGGGCCCGCATCAAAAGGACCCGTATTCTGACCCAGGCAGGGCCCGGTCTTGGTAAGGCCTGATCGAGGCAGGGGCCCGGTGCTGGCTAAGGCATGATATGGGGCCCGGTCCTTGCATATTCTTGATGCTGGCCGTTTCTGGTAGGGGCCCGGTCTTGGCCAGGCCCGGTGCTGGCAAAGGCGTGGCATGGGCCCGGTCAGGACGAGGGCCCGGCCACAACAGGGACTGGTCCTTGCATATTCTTGATACGGGCCCCTTTCTGGTAGGGGCCCGGTCTTGGTCAGGTCCGATCGAGGCAGGGGCCCGGGCTGGCAAAAGCGTATTATGGTTATGGGGCCCGGTCAGGACGAGGGCCCGGACACAACAGGCCCGCTCCTTGCAAATTATTTGATACGGGCCCTTCCTGATATTGGCCCGTTCCTGGTAGGGGCCCGATCAAGACAGGGCCCCGGTGCTGGCAGAGGCGTGATATGGGGGCCCGGTCCAGTCGAAGGCCCGGTCCTTGCAAATTATTGATACGGGCCCGTTCCTGGTAGGGGCCCGGTCTTGGTCAGGCCCGATCGAGGCAGGAGCCCGGTGCTAGCAAAGGCGATATATGGGGCCCGGTCACAACAGGATCCAGTCCTTGCAGATTATTGATACGGGCCCGTTCCTGGTGGGGCCCGGTCTTGATCAGGCCCGACCGAGGCATGGGGGCCCGGTGCTGGCAAAGACGTGATATGGGGCCCGGTCACAACAAGGCCCGGTCTTAGGATTTTCTTGATATGGGCCCGTTTCTGGTATGGGTCCGGTCTTGGTCAGGTCCGATCGAGGTAGGGGCTCGGTGTTGGCAAAGGCGTGATATGGGGCTCGGTCAGGACACAGGCCCGGTCACAACAGGGCGCGCTCCTGGGGAATTATTTGATACGACCCCTTCCTGATAGGGGTCCGTTCCTGGTAGGGGCCCGATCGATGCAGGGGCCCGGTGCTGGCAGAGGCGTGATATGGGGGCCCGGTAAGGTCTAGACTCTGGCCAAAACTAGTGGCTAGAGCAAACATGAACTAAATTTATCCCTTTACAACAAAGAAATGTGCGTTTTTGTTTTTTCCCCCATAAAGTTACATTGAAAAGTTCACGATTATAACTTGACCTTAGGTCACCGATATAGAAAATCCGAGATTGTAGTCCCTAATGACCTGATGACGTGCCATGAGTTTCCTGTCGCTCGATTAACCACTGTGCCGGCGGTGCTACAAATAAGTTGTTTGGTGGTCATGCCATTTGACCTGACCTGTCCGGGACCAATTTTTTTTGCCAAAACGTGGCTTAGCTATTAATTTCAAGTTGCTGAAAGTTTCAAGATGATATCTCTATGCGTTTTCTGATTATGGCTGGAAAAACGCCCCCGCCCCCGAGCGCCTCCAGGGTTAATTCCTATTCCGTTCGAGAACGTAGCCTAGCATAGTTTATACGGGACTTTGACGTCCAAAGGCTGGTACTTTTAAACCTGTAAAGGACATGAATCTGGGAGGTTAGAAAGTAAAACAGCGCCATAAGTTGGTCCAATTTCTAAAATTGCCTCAATTTCCGAAGAGATTATTCATTCGTGCCTAGAGAATATAAAGTCCCGTGTAAACGCAGATTCTATCTACACTACAATGTGTGCATAAGCATCTCAAACATCTATGGGCGTAGCCAAATAATATTGTAACGCTCAACTTCACTGATGAAATAAAATGCTTCGCTATTTGGCACATGTTACGTTTCATCGTTAATACTATAGAGATGTACCTAGGGACCGATGATTTTGAGTACCAAAGCCCACCGAAGACAATGAGTAGCAGATCTCCCGAAAAAAAATAACACCTACTTATTACGATGTTTTAAATTTTTGATGCGATCTGATCCCAGTGCTTCTCTCATTTTAACCAAACTCCAGAAAGCCTGTGCGCAGCTTCCAGACAGGTATGCAGCAACTGGTTGACACCAGGCCCTGGATCCGTTGGTTATGCCTTCACAAGTCATGCGCGAGACCGTCTCCACATTTGCTGCGATGCTGTATGTTATAAAGACAGTACAAATCAGCCAAGTATCGCGCCAACTGATCACCCATACCTGCTACGAAAATACCGTATCCGTTCACCAGTCACCACTACTGCGTGTTGTCATTGACCTCATTTCGTCAACTCTCGACAGTTGTACAGCACATCAATAGCACACGCACCTAAAATTCGCACATCAGTAACACACACAATCACTTTACACGAAATTGATAAGACAATTATGATATGTCTCAGATCCCATGCTGTAGGAGCCCGCTCCAAAACAAGTGACCGAAATCCGAATAGTTTTCTTTAAAAAAAAACGGATGGGGCCTGCACACAAGGGGGCCCGCTCTTAGGGCTCTGATCCCCCGAAATGGAATCCTGCGTGCGCCACTGCTCGCGCTGCGACACAGATGGCCGGAGGCGCGGCGGCTGACCAGCTACTGAGCGCGCGCGCGGCTTGGGTTCGTAATATCCGCCGCCAGCGAGCTGTTTTATTTATATTTCTACCCGTGCAGGCGGATGCTTAAGATGTTTCCAGGCGGAAAAGTAGGTATATATATATATATATATATATATATATATATATATATATATATATATATATATATATATATTTTATTGCACATTTGAATGTAATTTTGACAGGTTTACTGTACACAATGTCCTGGCTTGCATTCTGCGGCTGCGCAACTATCTCAAACTTCAGGAATTATGACAAAAACTCAACCGGCCCAGTCATCGCAGCTAAGTGGTGTGGATTCGACACGCGCACTGGGGAGGCAAGATGTATCCTTTTTCGTGGATATCCTCTCCTACAAGAGCGGCTAATATGCCTGATTTCATAATTAAGCTTTCCATAATGAATGAGGGAACAGAAGTACAACAAATATGATAATGGTCGTGCCTGTGCTGGCATACTTAACCCGCGAGTTACTGGGGTGTATTTCATAACGCAACTTACTGGGGGGGGGCTATGTTTTGCCCCCCCCCCCCCCCCCCCCTCGGATCTCCGGAACTAATGGACCGAATGTAAACATTCAAACGGCATTCGATAGCCCTTGGAAAATTATTGAGGGAAACATAATATTGTTGACCTCCGGGTCACCGATGACATCACAGGTCAGGTACAAATGTACAAAATGTTTGACCGTGTCAAACCTCTCGATGGATGGAATTGTTACGCAAAATTGCGATATTAAACGCATAATCTGTCAATAAATCGGTTTGATTCGTGTGTCTGACACTTCTAAGTACCTTTCTAAGCTGTTTATGATTTTGGGTCAGGTCAAGGTCATCCGAGGTCAGAAGGTCAAACTGCAAATTACAATCATTAGGCGTTGTAACACATGTTTATGGTTTTGTTTTCATCTAGAACGCGAAAAATGAGCTTAGAACATTGTTTGTTCCATATAAATAGAAGTAAAAAGCAAAAATGGAAATGCGTTTTTAATGCATGGTAATGCTGTGAGAAGTGGTCGATTTTTGTCATTCAAAGGTCATAACTCAGTTATGTTTGAAGATATCGACTTTAAATTTGGTACACATATTCAGCGCATACGTCTCGATCACATATTTTCTGTTTTTTGGATAATTCTGATTTTTTCTTGAAAATTGTGTTAAAAAGTATTTGGATTTCTCAAAATTTTGAATTAAAAACAAACTAAAAAATTCGAGATAACAGTTTGATAGCCCGGTCTATTTTCAGTAATTTGATTTAAGATAATTGAGTTTAGCTCAAAGATCTTACCTTTCACAGCGTTATCCGTAAACCATTATTTTGCAACAAAAACTGAAGAACATGACGTCACTCTGACGTCATTTCCGATTGACTTATCATAGCCTCATATTTTTCCTTTTGTCAACATGTGTAGAATTGATGTGAAAGAAGGTACTGCAAGTTTGGTGACGATACCGGTTTTCGTTTAGGAGTTATTGCAAAATAACGGGAGGGGGGCAAAAATAGCCCCCCAGTAAGTCGCGAGTTAACCGACTCCCCGCGGGGAGGGGGGTTAGAATCTGCCTCCCCCTCCCAGATTTTCTCAATAACTTGCAAACTATGATAGACATCGACGTGACATTTGTGAAACCTTGTTACATGAATTATACGTCTTCCCACGTAATTACAATAACATGGGTTTAGTACTGTGGGAGATATTGACGTGTTAGTGACGTCATACTCATGCCACGCCATTTTTTGTGGAAAAACGATGAATGTTTGAAGATTCGTTGAAAATCGAGTTTTGAAGAAAATTGCAAATAAAAAACGTGCAAAGAAAGGAAATGACATTCTTTTCAAAATTGCTATATCAGTTTTTCAATATCTTTAGTTTCTGATTATTTTTTTAAAACGTGAAAAAAAGTTTTTTATGGGAAAATTCCCACAAAATCATAATTTTCGAAGACATAAAAACCGGAATATATATTGGAGAACTAAACATGGAAAATGCCCATACCAAATTTCAAAACAATATTTTCATTTTACACTTACTTATGGCTCGCTAAGTATGAGTAACTCATGACGTCATTTGTTTTTATTCAATTGCGTTTTATGGCTTTTAGTGACCAGATACATAACAAAAATAGCAGCATTGTATTTCGGAGACGAAACTGGTCTAGAAACATGCATTGTTATTTATATTAATAAATGTAAAATGTTGACCTTATTTGACCTGCCCTTCACCTAATTTCTTATACTTACACCTAATTTCTGAACTCCACCTTTTTTATGAGGTCAGGTTGTGAAAATAGTTACCACTATCGAATTATACGTGTAAAATTACCCATAAAATGTCCTCTGACTTTCGTAGAACTCCTGCCAATAGTGACCATTTGTGGCCTGACCTTGACCTTGACCTTTGCTTACAATCTTACTTTTGCTTAAGTAGGAGATGTAGTTTACCTTTGAGCGCACTTCGTGCGATAATGGTCGCAATCTAAGGCTTTGAATGGAAAGTATGGCCCATCAACTCAAATACCTTGGTTTTGACCTTTGACCTGACCGTGACCTGACATGTGATTTTAATTTGAAAATTATGTATATGCTATATATGCGTCCTATTAAGAGCTTTGGATTGCCGCCTTGCGCGTCTCACTGCGATTATTACTTCGGGAGATAACGAGGGAGGCAGGATCTGCCCCGCCCCCCCCCCCCCCCCATGCTGTGTTCGGCTGAATACACCAATTGGGCGCGGGTTAATTTATGGTCCTCACGTTTGCCAGCCAGCTGTGGGCGGTTTTAGGGTACGTGGTATGTGGGCGGTGCGTAGTCCGCCATATGAATCATCGCGTCCAGCTGATAATATTAATTATAAATGACAAACTTCAGTAGAAACTTCAGAAAAATATTGTTTGCCATTGCGCTTCATGAAATGATCTTCCAACAAGGGAACTAAATTTAGAACGATATGAAATTGCAGCCTTACGGAAACATTTACACCTTATTTCGACTTATAACGGTTTGTGAACACCGCAGAGGTGCAAAAAGTGTCACGGCTGTCACGAACACGAACACAAAACGTAAAATGTGTCACAATGACTCTCAGCATGATTTATATCTCCAACTTTCAAACATCATTTAATAAGTTAGGCACAGTTAATGGTAGCATATTTTATTTGGAAAAGATAGTCACCTAACATTCGTCTCGTACATTTTGACTCCAATGGGAGCCAGTGGCGGCGAGCCAGTGGAGCGAGTGGCGGCGCATCCAGTAATATTCGTATTATACGAATTTATGCTTTGGTCGTAATGTAGAACTACATCAATGAGCAATGTATTGTTGACCCATTTCACCAAGGGTCACGGAGGACGTGTACCCCCCCCCCCCCCAAGCTTTTCTCGTTTTAGGATTATGCCTGTAGGCGTTGAACGGAAAGAATCAGATATTAGGAATCTGCCCCCCCCCCCCCCCTTCAGCATCACCCAGCGAATCGGGGTTGGCCGGATGCCGCAGCACCACGAGACGAGGTTTATCAAAGGAACAAAGAGAGAAAAATCGGGAGATGCTGGCTATTGTCGCTCTCCCATCCATTACAGCAGTGTAATATATGATACTTCCCATGAATGTTAACTCGAAAATCAATAGAAAAGCATTCGAAACCTCTCGACAATCACATTCGAAATTATCTCAGGTATTCTTTTTGTTCAGGTCAATATTAATGTCACCAAAGGTCATCAAAGGTCAGATTTTCCAGTTTTAGGACTTTGCTTCGAACACACCCAAATATCTCGGGAACTATGATAGCTAGGAACAAAGGGAAAAAGCAATCGAAAACTCTTGAAAAATGAAATCGCGGAAAATTGGTGTCCTCAGCTTTTAGCGGCCAATAGTTTAGGCTCCAGAGGTCACTAAAGGTTACGAAACCATTTTTTTTGTAAATGTTAGTGAATAAATTTGTACCGGTTAAACATAGAGCAATAATAACACCATCGTGTTTGTCTCGTCAAGACTCTTCGACACATATTAATGGTGATCCGGCTAGGTCAACTTCAAAACTTGACCTCAAGTCAAGGTCATTTGGTGACCCAGATAGGTCATGCTGCATATGTGGCGACGCAACTCGACGATGCAAACACGGCGGTGTCATTCGCACGTCTCTATTTGTATTATTTCAAGAGTTATTGGCACACAAGTGCTGGTGACCTCAGATGACCTCAGCTGACCTTGTAGAGGTCACTGAGCAACAATTGCACCTGGGACATCAACAATGAGGTAAAATAGCTTGCTTCTGAAAGAATTGGCCTGATCTAATGCATATTCTCTGAATAGGAAGCATTTGTATATTTCCCATTAACTTATAATGGATCACGAAATTGACCTGACCGTAGGTCCCCGAAAAAAAATCCGAGAAAAATGAATTGTATGTACTTATGACCTGATGAAATCCTGCAAGTTTCAAATATCTGGGACAAAGACTGTGGCTCTGGCACGACCACAAACATTGTGTTTGGTAAGGTCACCTGACGGGACCTGATCACCTGACCTGAAATGAGATGAGATCAAAACTTTCACACAATGTGGGTAATTGATTCCCAAATAGTTGTACAAAATTTGGCGGCGATGCTCGCCGTCGTTTTCCCGCTTTTTCCGAAAAACCTGAGGAAGGATGGGTCAAAATGACCCCCTCCCCACACCAGGGCGAGGGTTAAATTACCATCTTCGTAGCTTTTACTAAGGGTAGTTTGCTTTGAATCAGCTATTGACGCACAAGGAAGCAAAATCCTGTTTTTTTAATAATTATGCGATACCTTTTGGGGATCCCCTCCCCCACATACTTCAGTAACGCACCTCCCCTAGTCTATCGTAGTCTTGAGGGACCTATTAGAAGAAGAATTAGTCAGCTGACGGTATGTTTTATTGCAGAGTGAAAGCACAAGTCGACCACTAAACCCCATCATTCCATAGGCGCATGGGAATAGGGGGGGGGGGCATGACCCCTCACTTTTCGGCTATTTTGGGGGCTACATTTTTTTTTTGCTTGGTGAAAAAGTGTTTGATGGCAAAAGGTTCGTCAAGACGAGAACAGTCCAAATCTGCAAAGAAATCCTCCATAGGGGAATTGGGGTTCTCCCAAAACGAGATCAAAGTTCCGCTGCCTCCCCCCACCACTTTTCGTGACGTTCCTATGTCCCTGCCTATCACACTCTCACTAAACCTCCGTTCCTGGCGGAGCGCAGGACTTGTATTTGAGACCGAAGGTCGGCCGCCCAGCCACCACGACTTGACCTTGCACGTTAATCACTGGCTCGCGAAATTATTCTGCAGCATTTGCACTGCTATAAAATATACCGTCAGCTGACTAATTCTTCTTCTAATAGGCACCTCAAGACTACGATAAACTGGGATGGTGCGTTACTGAAATATTACCCCCAGCAGAGAGGGTAATACCCCCCCCCCCCCCCAGCAGAGAGGGTTGGCTGTGATTTGGCTACAGATTGGCTGTGACACTCAGCAGATCGGCAGGGCCTCTAAAGCCTGGAAGAGGGCCCTATACAGGTCAGCAGAGCCCTCTAAATGCCGACAGAGTCCCTCTACAGATTTGTTGGGTGATCTACGATCGGCAGGGCCCTCTAAAGACCGGAAGAGGGCCCTCTCCAGATCGGCAGGGGCCCTCTCCAGATTGGCAGGGCCCTATAAAGGCCGGCAGAGGGACCTCTACAACCGGAAGAGGCCCTCTAAATGCCAACAGCGGCCCTCTTCAGATCGATAGGGCCCTTTAAAAGCTGGTAAAGGGACCTATCCACACTAGCTGGGGCCCCGTTTACGTATTTACATATACATGCCTTTAACAGACAAGCAAGTGTTGTTATTTATTCGTCCCCTCAAAAAAAATACGATTTTGTATCGGTTCGTGGGCATTCTTTTATGTGACGTAAGGCGTTTTGCGGGCGCCTGACACCATCAAAAACACTGGGGCCTTCGGCCCCAGGGGGCCCTCGCTCGGTCGCCATAGGGGCCTCCAGGGGGGCCATGGCCCCCTTGCCCCTCCCCCTTACCTACGCCCTTGCATGCACACCAACGTGTTCGTCATTTTGGACCCGCCCTTGAAAATGAGCCAGAATTAAAGACCCACCCCTTGACTCAGCCTTACCTGTTGCATCACCACCAGCCTGCGTAGAAAACAACTTGTCCCAGAATGGATTGCGCACTCGCGGTTTCTTGCCGAATTCCGATAAGCGCTGAGCATGTTTTCTGTTGATGTCCTGCTTTAAATACTGTGGTTTTCCTTTTCAAGGACCAGCACTAGCGTCCACATCACAATAGCCACAAATTACTGTTTTACGGGAGCCCATCGTGATTATCAACAATTAATTTTAACTTAAAGGGAGTGTGCCTACTCACATCGCTTAGTTGGGGTTATTGACACTGGTCTATAGAACACAATTTTCTGAATTGAACCATTACTTCATTTCTCCAGATTCACCCTAGTTGCTGAGATATTCAAAGACTCCAGGAATTTACTTGGGAGCAAAAAGTTATCAGGTAGACTCCAGATGACTTCCCACTACTAAAAGCACTGCAACTATCGATTATACCGCTAGCATATCGTTATCACCGGCCAATAGCAATTCGAACAAACAGCTCGTGCGCGCTGATAGCAGCTGCCGAACGACAGAACCTGGACGGCCATCATGCTTTTCGACGGTTTGTTTACATTGAACCAGACTGGTTATTAATTTGTATGCGATGTTCGGGCTCGCACTAAGAGCTGGAGTTTTTGCAGCAATTGGCCGCCAGGGACCGCTAGTGAGCCATGGTGTTTACCCTGGCTCACTAGCGGTCCCTGGCGGCCTGAAGCTGCGAAAACTCCAGCTTTTAGTGCGAGCTATCTCGTTCGTATCTTTGGTAGTTGTGTTATCGTGGTTTTAGTTTGGTAATTGGTATTGTCCCTCCAGTAACTTGACAATCCTGGCTGATGCGTTGACAAATCTTCAAACGAACGATAACGGTCATTTGTGGAAATGCCGAATCAGTGCTGCGTCCGTGGTTGTAGATCAAGGCTGTATAAACAAAAATCGTGCAAATGACTACGAAGAAGCATCTCGATCGCTGCACCGCCCACCGGTACGTGTTGACATACGGGTTTGACTGATAGAAGTTTGAATAAAAATAATTATTGAACACCAAAGCCTATTCAAAGGCTATTATAATGTATTTTAAATATTAGGTCAAGGTAAATCGGTATTCGTCATTGGCATAGGCTGTCTTCAGGTTATTCAGTAACCTGATTCGGACACTTGTTTTATGTTATTCAGTAACCTGGAACGCCATACAACATCGCCCAGCCGCACTTCAACACACCGGACGAAAGCGTTCCGATATAAACAAACCACCAAGCAGAAGATTACCTTGGCAGCTCAGCGGGAAACACCACATGAAGGAAATTTGGCATGTCTGAAGCAGAGGCGTAGGAACTATGTTCAAGTTGGGGGGGGGGGGGCAGGAGGCATTCTGAAGTCAATTCTTTCCATGCAACGCCCATAGGCGTAATGTTAAAATCCATAATGTTGGGGGGGCGGCTGCCCCCCCCCCCTGTTCCTACGCCTATGGTCTGAAGTGTCACCTTCATGGAATTGTGTCATTCAAAGTTCGCGCACTTTGTGACTGTCACAGTGGTGAAGGAATAGGCCCACTGACCGTGTGGGTAAGATAGTGTAGACCCCGAGCATCTAGTTTTGGCAAAGTTTTGGCACCGTAGGGAATTCCTTTACCATTCGTGAAGCTGGGATTGAATATATCCTGACGCCAAAATAATTAGTTTTCACCCAAATTCCTAGTCACCAAATTTTCTGAAGAGTAACTATATCTAACTATAAAAATTGACCCAGTCACCAACTTCTCTGAAGAGGAACTATATTCTTATCTGATCACTTTTGTATTGAAATTTGTCACAAAATCCCATCGTTTTTCCAAAACTGTCACCTTCGCACGTGGGCGAGTGCGTAAGATTATGCAGCTCTGGAACACCGTAATGTTATCTCTGGCCGTGCTGAGGGACGCCCTTTCTGTTCTGCCGAGCGATACCTATACGCAACATTCAGTTTCAACAGTATGCTGTATTGTTAATTGTGTCATTGACGATACACACATTGATAATGATGACCATTAACAAGATGATCTAACCGTCCAACAGTGGCAGACTCATAACGATGCTGGACTGAAACAAAGCTGAGGTTCCACTAAACATGTCTCAACACATGACAAGGGAATCTGCTGGCGAGCAAGATTAACGCACGTGTGCTTCATTTCCATTGTACAATAGGTTCATTTCCAGTGTAAACAAAATAACCCTTCTTGTACGTTTTTAATATTTATAAATATACCTTTACATAGTAATCGTGAAGAGTGTTCCCTCAAAGCAGACTGATAGAACAATTAAAATCGCCCCGTCTGGTTAAGATAAAGCGCCGTCGAGTCTGCTAAAGCCTGTACACCTCGCATTTTCACCCGTTGCCCGTTGGTAGCCAGCATTAGCGAGTTGCTAAGCGGCCACCTGCTGGTTGCCGGCGGTGGTGATCTGGCGGCTGGCTGGTTGTCAGCTGATGGTTGTGGGCCGGCTGGTTGCCGGGTGTTGGTTGCCGGCCGGTGATCAGACGGGCGGCACCGGCGGGCCGCCTGCAGGCCGACTCAGTGATGAGGGTGTGCCGGAGGGCTGCCGGCGGGCCACCTGCAGGCCGACTCAGTGATGAGGGTGTGCCGGAGGGCTGCCGGCGGGCCGCCTGCAGGCCGACTCAGTGATGAGGGTGTGCCGGAGGGCTGCCGGCGGGCCGCCTGCAGGCCGACTCAGTGATGAGGGTGTGCCGGAGGGCTGCCGGCGGGCCACCTGCAGGCCGACTCAGTGATGAGGGTGTGCCGGAGGGCTGCCGGCGGGCCGCCTGCAGGCCGACTCAGTGATGAGGGTGTGACGGAGGGCTGCCGGCGGGCCACCTGCAGGCCGACTCAGTGATGAGGGTGTAACGGAGGGCCGCCGGGGGCCCGGGGCCGCTCGCCGCAGGCCGCAGTCGGTGTCCGAGCCGGTGGAGGGTCGCCGGCAGGGCAGACTACGACTATTGGTACAGACTGTCGTCGGGAATGGCCAGAATATCGCTGTTCACATCCGCCTCAGGTTGTCTCAGCTGTGACAGGTACGACGGCCGGCCCGACTGATGGAGCAGCTGGAACAGAAACACACGGCTCACTATACACTCTGACGGCCGGCCCGACTGATGGAGCAGCTGGAACAGAAACACACGGCTCACTATACACTCTGAGGACTGGCCCGACTGATGGAGCAGCTGGAACAGAAACACACGGCTCACTATACACTCCGACGGCCGGCCCGACTGATGGAGCAGCTGGAACAGAAACACACGGCTCACTATACAGTATACACTCCGACGGCTGGCCCGACTGATGGAGCAGCTGGAACAGAAACACACGGCTCACTATACACTCTTAGGACTGGCCCGACTGATGGAGCAGCTGGAACAGAAACACACGGCTCACTATACACTCCGACGGCTGGCCCGACTGATGGAGCAGTTGAAACAGAAACACACGGCTCACTATACAGTATACACTCTGAGGACTGGCCCGACTGATGGAGCAGCTGGAACAGAAACACACGGCTCACTATACACTCTGAGGGCCGGCCCGACTGATGGAGCAGCTGGAACAGAAGCACACGGCTCACTATACAGTATACACTCCGACGGCCGGCCCGACTGATGGAGCAGCTGGAACAGAAACACACGGCTCACTATACACTCCGACGGCTGGCCCGACTGATGGAGCAGCTGGAACAGAAACACACGGCTCACTATACACTCCGACGGCCGGCCCGACTGATGGAGTAGCTGGAACAGAAACACACGGCTCACTATACACTCTGACGGCCGGCCCGACTGATGGAGCAGCTGGAACAGAAACACACGGCTCACTATACAGTATACACTCCGACGGCTGGCCCGACTGATGGAGCAGCTGGAACAGAAACACACGGCTCACTATACACTCTGAGGACTGGCCCGACTGATGGAGCAGCTGGAACAGAAACACACGGCTCACTATACACTCCGACGGCTGGCCCGACTGATGGAGCAGTTGAAACAGAAACACACGGCTCACTATACAGTATACACTCTGAGGACTGGCCCGACTGATGGAGCAGCTGGAACAGAAACACACGGCTCACTATACACTCTGAGGGCCGGCCCGACTGATGGAGCAGCTGGAACAGAAGCACACGGCTCACTATACAGTATACACTCCGACGGCCGGCCCGACTGATGGAGCAGCTGGAACAGAAACACACGGCTCACTATACACTCCGACGGCTGGCCCGACTGATGGAGCAGCTGGGACAGAAACACACGGCTCACTATACACTCCGACGGCTGGCCCGACTGATGGAGCAGTTGAAACAGAAACACACGGCTCACTATACAGTATACACTCTGAGGACTGGCCCGACTGATGGAGCAGCTGGAACAGAAACACACGGCTCACTATACACTCTGAGGGCCGGCCCGACTGATGGAGCAGCTGGAACAGAAGCACACGGCTCACTATACAGTATACACTCCGACGGCTGGCCCGACTGATGGAGCAGCTGGAACAGAAACACACGGCTCACTATACACTCTGAGGGCCGGCCCGACTGATGGAGCAGCTGGAACAGAAGCACACGGCTCACTATACAGTATACACTCCGACGGCCGGCCCGACTGATGGAGCAGTTGGAACAGAAACACACGGCTCACTATACACTCCGACGGCCGGCCCGACTGATGGAGCAGCTGGAACAGAAACACACGGCTCACTATACAGTATACACTCTGACGGCCGGCCCGACTGATGGAGCAGCTGGAACAGAAACACACGGCTCACTATACAGTATACACTCCGACGGCTGGCCCGACTGATGGAGCAGCTGGAACAGAAACACACGGCTCACTATACACTCTGAGGACTGGCCCGACTGATGGAGCAGCTGGAACAGAAACACACGGCTCACTATACACTCCGACGGCTGGCCCGACTGATGGAGCAGCTGGAACAGAAACACACGGCTCACTATACACTCCGACGGCTGGCCCGACTGATGGAGCAGTTGAAACAGAAACACACGGCTCACTATACAGTATACACTCTGAGGACTGGCCCGACTGATGGAGCAGCTGGAACAGAAACACACGGCTCACTATACACTCTGAGGGCCGGCCCGACTGATGGAGCAGCTGGAACAGAAGCACACGGCTCACTATACAGTATACACTCCGACGGCCGGCCCGACTGATGGAGCAGCTGGAACAGAAACACACGGCTCACTATACACTCCGACGGCTGGCCCGACTGATGGAGCAGCTGGAACAGAAACACACGGCTCACTATACACTCCGACGGCCGGCCCGACTGATGGAGCAGCTGGAACAGAAACACACGGCTCACTATACAGTATACACTCTGACGGCCGGCCCGACTGATGGAGCAGCTGGAACAGAAACACACGGCTCACTATACACTCCGACGGCTGGCCCGACTGATGGAGCAGCTGGAACAGAAACACACGGCTCACTATACACTCCGACGGCCGGCCCGACTGATGGAGCAGCTGGAACAGAAACACACGGCTCACTATACACTATACACTCTGACGGCCGGCCCGACTGATGGAGCAGCTGGAACAGAAACACACGGCTCACTATACACTCTGACCAGAGTACCGCGACCAACCCGGGGACTACAGCAACGCGAGGTGGCAAATCAGCTACAACGTGCGCCTTCTTTACGGAAATCTTTAATTCACGTTTTACTATGTTGTGTTCCGTGAGATGGAGAAGTGTTTCCCTTGCCCATTGTTATATCTTTTTGTCCTTTCCGCCTTTGGCGACAACATTTCTACCAGCCTCTATCGCTGATAGCAAATCGTTTGGACTCCTCCAAACAGAGGCGAATCCAGGGGGCTAATGGGGCAATGCCCCCTCCAAAAAAAAATCGTTCAAGGGGGTGGGCAAAATATGCCCCTGCCTCCCCCTCCCCCCGCAGACGTAAAGTCTAATACATGCTATTTTGGCGTTTTCAGAACGATACTGGGCAAATTTGGCCAAATTTGGGCAATTTGGGCCAAATTTGGCGGCGCTGCGCGCCGCTATTTTTCCCCCATTCTCGAAAAACCTCAATGGGGGGGGGGGGGTCAAAGTGACAAATGACCCCCACCAGGGCGGGAGGTAATTTATAAGTTTAATGATTATCACGTTTACAGGTGTCTTTATTTCATTATTTCTATCCAGCACCATTTCGGTCAAGGAAGTCTACAATAGAACAAAGTCAAGCAAGTCTACAATAGACCAATCGGTCCAAATCTTTTTTCCTGTAGGTCCTTGCCGTCCTTCCAGTTACAACGGCGGGGGCGGAGAGGGTTTCGGCGGAGGCATTATACTGTCATCCGTATATGTAAGATCTATAGGTCTCGCGGTGGGCTTCGCATGCGAAGCCCATAGCGAAGCCCATAGTCCAAACATTATTTCGTCTGCGTGTGTCGTATCTATGCGCCCGCCGAGATGCGCAAACTGCCTCGAGGTCCGGGAGCAGGGACATGTTTTTTCAAGTACCAGGCAACGGAAGTTGATCATCTTAGACGTATGCAGTGCATAGATGGGTAGCTAAAGTTTCTTGTAATGCACATGGAATTTGACGCCATGATCGGGTCATCTGTATGATTGTTTTGAATGGCGGAAGTGCGACTGGATCGATCATGTTTGACGTCCTCGCCTTTAACTCTTTTTTATCGGAGCGCAACAGATAACAACGACAAACATTTGTGCAGCGAAATGCGTATTCATTTTTCCGGTCGGACCCTCCACTACTATCCGAGATTCGGAGCTGGAAATTCTAAAGAAAACTACCATTTATTTGATGCTGCAAGTTCTGTTTTAAATTGATTAGCTTCTTTCCTTTCCAGCTTCTTGTGTTAGCGTCTTTCCACTAACTTTGTTTTCCTTGGCCGCAAAAAAAAACTGTTCCAAGTCTAAGATACTCTTGATTTTTGACAAGGGTCGTCGTACCTTGTAACAAAAAGTAGTTGGCCCCGAAGACGAACGGATGGATCCGTCCTTGCTCTTAAGAGCAAAGCCGGCTTGATTCAGCACACATTTTTCATGTTTTTTTCCTTGCAGTCTGGAACGAAAACATAGGTGCACCTTTTTCGATATCCCAAAAGTTCAAAAAGCTTTTTAAAATACATTAATTATTAGAAATCGTGTGGTTGCAAAATAAAATGGCCCAAATCCGGGGAGAAATTTGAAATTGGGGGTACCTTGGTAAGGTCTGCTCAAACTGTTTGTTCCCCCCCCCCCCCCACACCCAAAAAGAACGGCCGACTGGATCCGCCCTGGCCTACAAACATGGTGTATGCACATACCGTCAGTCATCTGGTTAAGATTCGGGACTAATGCGACCTCATGCAACTAGATGTGCCTAGTGAAACTGCAGTAGTTATCGCACCTGGAAGAGGATGTGTTTAACGGCGCGCATGTTGGTGTCGTCTGCTCTGGTGGGCAGATACCTGGCCTGGACCGCCATCAGGTACGTCAGCAGCAGAGCAATGATGAATGATAGAAGCCGGAACATCGCCATCGCCTGAAACACACACACACATACATACAGCAAACAAACACTTACCCATCCATACTGCATTGCTGAACTGCAGGTCTAAACTAACTTAATTGAATCATGTATTAAAATCCAGACAATTATGGCATACAACACAGGAAAGCTAACACATAGGTGGACGCGTTTCGTCATAAAAGACTTCATCAGCACCTTTGGATACAAGATGAAAATATAAGCGCGTCCACATATGAAACGCGTCCACCTATGTGTTAGCTTTCCTGTGTCGTATGCCTTAATTGAATCATGTTTTCAGTTTCACTTTGATCTAATTCACCACAAAATACGTCAGAAGTGCAAATCAGCTCAGGGTGTAGTGGATTAGCTTTAGATATATCTGGCGTCACAGCATTTGAATTGGGAGCATACACACATCAATGTTTTTTCTTCCTGTGCTTTCGATCTGGCGCATTCTAAGAACCATCGCATGCATATTAACATTATACTCCAGCAAACCATATCGAGTGGACAGCCGTTTTGATTTGATAATAAAAAAGATGAAGCGAGTCTAAAAAAATACCACAGTTCCGCTCATTATTTGGATTATAATAGGTATAGTATTACATGTTCGTGTGTGAGGGAAGTATAGTCGCCAGTTATATGCCTTCCTTTGCTTCGATCGATATCACGCAGCAATGGTGACCGGTGGGCCCCTTAGGCATTGGTGCACCCCTCAGACATTGGTGCGGCCCTCAGACATTGGTGCGCTCCTCAGCCATTGGTGGGTCCTCAGACATTGGTGGGCCCCTCAATCTTGGTGGGCCATGCCCCAAATCAGTGTTACTGCGGAGGCAACTTTAGCCTCTGGAGATCATGCTATCGTAGGCCCTCTGAAGAACATATATGTAGCATATAGTAGCTACTATAGTAGACCCTTTGGAGGCCAGATTTCGCCCCCTGGAGGCCAGAGGAGCCCTTGGTGAGAAATAATAGGTCCCCCGTTGGGCCTGAATGAACACTTTGTAGAGCAGAATGGACCCATTGTGACAAAAATGTATCCTTTGTATGCTAGAATAGAACTTGAGTAGGCCAACATGAGCCCGCTGTGGGCAAGATTGGGCCAACGGTCAAAACTTGCCCTCTATATACCCTAATGGTTCTCAATGGCTCTCCAAAGGCTGAGATGGGCCCCTAATGACCATAATAGGTCTTTATGTACCAGAATGAACCCTCTTCCTCGACACACAGTGTCACAACGTTGGCCATTATTGTGTATGCCATCATTACTGCTGGGAGCTTCTGTAGCTTCAAATTTGCCCGGGTTTTGTGCGAAAGAAGAAAGTTCGACTGATTAGAAGTCAATCCGATCGTCAATGAGCCCATTTAAGGCTTAGGAGAGCGGCAAATTGCATGCCCCGCCCCCCCCCCCCCCTCCCACTCTGGATTCGCGACGGTAGATGGCACACCTTTTGTCCGTTACGCATCACATAGTTATGACAATATCCGAGCCTGGCAATGCAATATGTACGGATTGTCGGTACAGTGAATAAAGCTTTGCACTCGGCATCCCTGAGGAGTCAGCTATATGGTGATTCCCCTCACAGAGAATAGTCACCGTCACTCCTCGACCTAGTTCTACGAAACAGGCAAATGCCAAGACGACACCAACCACACCGTCCATCACAACGTCACATGTATCAGACAATAATCCAGCTTAAAGGGAAATAATGACCTTTTGATTTAGTTATCGGCATTTTTATGTGACACATGTATGGCATCAAATTGATCGTGCCTCAATTTGAAAGTGAAATAACAACTTTTTTGTTTCAAAATTATATTTTTGGAAATACAAAATATGCAATTACATATGGTGATGAACAGTATGATCGATCACAATATCTGGTTTGAATGTTGATTTGTAAACAAGTCATAGGGCCAGAAATGCAGTAAGTGCGCCCAGAAGCGTGACAACGTCCCTGATTGGTCAATGAAACAAATCGCCGACACAAAATAGGATGCCGTTTGGTATATAAGTGAACTCCCGATTTGTATGCCAGTTTTTCCATTGTTCGTTGATTTTTTGGGGAAAAAAATACTATTTTTATGATAAGCTAAAACATAGTGTTATATACAGCCAGAGACAAAACTATGCAAAACTCCAAATGTTGAAAATAAATGAACCAATTTTCACAAATTGTGGGTCGCAACCATTAACTAGGCTGCCGTTGGGTGCATTAGTTAACTGATAATTTGGTTACCATTTCTTAAATGTTTATGGATTGTTAACGATAGAAGGGCACATAGTCACAATAGACTGATTGCAATACATATTTTCCATACAATTTTGTCAACAACAACAAACATTACGAGAGAAGCACGGAATTCGAAATTCGTTACCAAGTACTTGAGAGTACCAACCATTATAAGCGTGGATTGCTTATCAACTTTAACTTGAAATATCTTTCGGTAGGAATGTTGATATACAAAATGTGATGAATTGTCAATATATTGTGGTCTCGTCTGTGTATTTCATGTAATAACTCCATTTTTGTGGGAAAATGTGAGCATTTCCCTTTAACTGAATTATCTCTCCTATATTTTTTCGTTAGCTGAAGGTGCCGCGCCTGCCGCTACTGCTTCTCCGGCTTGAAATTACAGCGGTGCGCATGGTTCGTTAACTCGGTAGCGAGCGTAGACGCCAAATTTAGTCTTTAAGCGACATAATGGGGGCTATGGCAAATGCCACACACTGGGTGTTAGCAGAACGAAATTAAGA
>JAXIVJ010004036.1:0-87231 GCA_036785665.1 Chirona hameri
ACGATCAACGACCTAACTGTTTATATACGGTGATTAATGATGATGATTGGTGTTTAAAGGGCGCTTCAACATCGAACACTATATCGCGTCCATGACGAACGATCAACGACCCTAACTGTTTATATGACTACAGCAGGGTGATGATGATGATGATTATTGATGATGATTAGGGATTTAGGGCGCCTCAACTACTTTGGTTATATGACGCCAGTGAGTACAGCAGGGCAGCAGTGTGAATAGGCAGCAGTAGAATATGGCAGGCAAGAGAATAGGCAGCAGTATAGGACAGTAAGGCAGGCAGGGCAGCAGTGTGAATAATATGGCAGCAGTATAGGACAGTAAGGCAGCATGGCAGCAGTGTGAAGAATATGGCAGCAGTATAGGACAGTAAGGCAGCAGCGTAGCAGTGTGAAGAATATGGCAGCAGTATAGGACAGTAAGGCAGCAGGGGCAGCAGTGTGATGAATATGGCAAGCAGTATAGGACAAGTAAGGCAGCAGTGCAGCAAGTGTGAAGAATATGGCAGCAGTATAGGACAGTAAGGCAGCAGGGCAGCAGATGTGAAGGAATATGGTGCAGCAGTATACGGACAGTAAGGGCAGCAGGGCAGCAGTTGTGAAGAATATGGCAGCAGTATAGGACCGTAAGGCAGCAGCGGCAGCAGGTGTGAAAGAATATGGCAGCAGTATAGGACAGTAAGGCAGCAGCGGCAGCAGTGTGAAGAATATGGCAGCAGTATAGGAACGGTAAGGCAGCAGCGGCAGCAGTGTGAAGAATATGGCAGCAGTATAGGACAGTAAGGAGCAGCAGGGCAGCAGTGTGAAGAATATGGCAGCAGTATAGGGACAGGTAAGGCAGCAGGGCAGCAGTGTGAGAAATATGGCCTCAGTAGGCAGAGACAGGAGGCAGCAGGGCAGTCAGTGAAGAATATGGCAGCAGTATAGGACAGTAAGGCAGCAGGGCAGCAGTGTGAAGAATATGGCAGCAGTATAGGACAGTAAGGCAAGCAGGGCAGCAGTGTGAAGAATATGGCAGCAGTATAGGACTCTGTAAGGCAGCAGCGGCAGCAGTGTTGAAGAATATGGCAGCAGTATAGGACAGTAAGGCAGCAGAGGGCAGAGCAGTGTGAAGAATATGGCAGCAGTAATAGGACAGTAAGGCAGCAGGGCAGCAGTGTGAAGAAAATGGGCAGCAGTATAGGACGGTAAGGCAGTGCAGGCGGCAGCAGTGTGAAGAATATGTGCAGCTAATAGGACGGTTAAGGCAGTCGGCGGCCGTATTATGCTGCAAGGAATAGCAGTCAGACATAACAGAACACGAAAGGATCAGCACAGCATCGACAGCAATAGACAGCAGCATCCCATGCCGCCGCCTCGAGCTCCGCCGCCGAGCCGCCGCAGCAGCGCAGCAGCCGCAGCAGCCGCACACCGCAGCAGCAGCAGCCGCGACAGGCCGCAGCGCCAGCAGCCGCAGCAGCCGCAGTCAGCCGCATCAGCCGCAGCAGAGCAGCAGCCGCAGCAGCCGCAGCAGCCGCAGCAGCCGCAAGCAGCCGCTCAGCAGCCGCAGCAGCCGCAGGCAGCCGCAGCACCCGCAGCCGCAAGCCGCAGCAGCCGCAGCAGCCGCAGCAGCCGCAGCAGCCGCAGCAGCCGCAGCAGCCGCAGCAGCCGCAGCAGCCGCAGCAGTCCGCAGCAGCCGCAGCAGCCGCAGCCCGCAGCAGCCTGCATCCGCAGCAGCAGCGCCGCAGCAGCCGCAGCAGGAGCCGAGCAGCAGCAGCAGCCGCAGCAGCCGCAGCAGCCGCAGCAGCCGCAGCAGCCGCAGCAGCCGCAGCAGCCGCAGCAGGCCGCAGCAGCCGCAGGCAGCCGCAGCAGCCGCAGCAGTCCGCAGCAGCCGCAGCAGCCGAAGCAGCCGCAGCAGCCGCAGCGCAGCAGCCGCAGCAGCCGCAGCAGCCGCCAGCAGCAGCCGCAGCAGCCGCAGCAGCCGCAGCAGCCGCAGCAGCGCAGCAGCCGCAGCAGCCGCAGCAGGCAGCCGCAGCAGCCGCAGCAGCCGCAGCAGCCGCAGCAGCAGCGCAGCAGCCGCAGCAGCCAGCTCAGCCGCAGCAGCCGCAGCAGCCGCAGCAGCCGCAGCAGCCGCAGCAGCCGCAGCAGCCGCAGCAGCCGCAGCAGCCGCGCAGGCCGCAGCAGCCGCAGCAGCCGCAGCAGCCGCAGCAGCGCAGGCAGCCGCAGCAGCCGAGCAGCAGCCGCAAGCCGCAGCAGCCGCAGCAGCCGCAGCAGCCGCAGGCAGCCGCAGCAGCCGCAGCAGCCGCAGCAGCCGCAGCAGCCGCAGCAGCGCAGTCAGCCGCAGCAGCCGCAAGCAGCGCGCAGCCGCAGCAGCCGCAGCAGCCGCAGCAGCCGCAGCAGAGCAAGCAGCCGCAGCAGCGCAGCAAGCCGCAGCAGCCGCAGCAGCCGCAGCAGCCGCAGCAGCCGCAGCAGCCGCAGCAGCCGCAGCAGCCGCAGCAGCCGCAGCAGCCGCAGCAGCGCGCAGCAGCCGCAGCAGCTCGAGCAGCCGCAGCAGCCGCCGCTGCCGCCGCCGCCGCCGCAGCGCAGCCGCCCGCGCCGCCGCCAGCCGCCGCCAGCAGGCCGCAGCCGCCGCCGCCGCCGCCCGCCGCCGCGCCAGCCGCCCCGCCGCCGCCGCCGCCGCCGCCGCCGCCTCGCGCCGCACGCCGCCGCCGCCGCCGCGCCGCCGCCGCGCGCCTGCCGCCGCCGCCGCCGCCGCCGCCGCCGCCGCGCCGCCGCTGCCTGCCGCGCCGCCGCCGCCGGCCGCCGCCAGCCGCCGCTGCCGCCGCCGCCGCCGCCGCCGCCGCCGCCGCCGCCGCCGCCGCGCCGCCGCCGCGTCCGCCGCCGCCGCCGCCGCCGCCGCCGCCGCGCCGCCGCCGCCGCCGCCCGCCGCCGCCGCCGCCGGCCGCCGCCGCCGCCGCCGCGCCGCCGCGCGCCGCCGCCAGCCGCCGCCGCCGCCGCCTGCCGCCGCCGCCGCCGCCCGCCGCGCCGCCGCCGCCGCCGCCGCCCGCCGCCGCCGCCGCCGCCGCCCGCCCGCCGCCGCCGCCCGCCGCCGCCGCCGCCGCCGCCGCGCCGCCGCCGCCGCCGCCGCCGCCGCCGCCGCCGCCGCCCGCCGCCGCCGCCGCCGCCCGCCGCCGCCGCCGCCGCCGCCGCCGCCGCCTCCTCGCCGCCGCCGCCGCCGCCGCCGCCGCCGCCGCCGCCGCCGCCGCCGCCGCCGCCTCCGCCGCCGCCTCCGCCGCCGCCAGCCGCCGCCGCGCCGCCTGCCGCCGCCGCCGCCGCCGCCGCCGCCGCCGCCGCCGCCGCCGCCGCCGCCGCCGCCGCCGCCGCCGCGCCGCCTGCCGCCGCCGCCGCCGCCGCCTGCCGCCGCCGCCGCCCGCCGCCGCCGCCGCCGCCGCCGCCGCCGCCGCCGCCGCCGCCGCCGCCGCCGCCGCCGCCGCCGCCGCCGCCGAGCCGCCGCCGCCGCCGCCGCCGTCCGCCGCCGCCGCCGCCGCCGCCGCCGCCGCCGCCGCCCGCCGCCGCCGCCGCGCCGCCGCCGCCGCCGCCGCCGCCGCCGCCGCCGCCGCCGCCGCCGCCGCGCGCCGCCGCGCCGCCGCGCGCCGCCGCCGCCGCCGCCGCCGCCGCCGCCGCCGCCGCCGCCGCCGCCGCGCCGCCGCCGCCGCCGCCGCCTGCCGCCGCCGCCGCCGCCGCCGCCGCCGCCGCCGCCGCCGCCGCCGCCGCCGCCGCCGCCGCCGCGCCGCCGCCGCCGCCGCCGCCGCCGCCGCCGCCGCCGCCGCCGCGCCGCCGCCGCCGCCGCCGCCGCCGCCTGCCGCCGCCGCCGCCGCGCCGCCGCCGCGCCGCCGCCGCCGCGCCGCCGCCGCCGCCGCCGCCGCCGCCGCCGCCTGCCGCCGCCGCCGCCGCCGCCGCCGCCGCCGCCGCGCCGCCGCCGCCGCCGCCGCCCGCCGCCGCCGCCGCCGCCGCCGCCGCCGCCGCCGCCGCCGCCGCCGCCGCCGCCGCCGCCGCCGCCGCCGCCGCCGCCGCCGCCAGCCGCCGCCGCCGCCGCCGCCGCCTGCCGCCGCCGCCGCCTCCGCCGCCGCCGCCGCCGCCGCCGCCGCCGCCGCCGCGCCGCCGCCCGCCGCCGCCGCCGCCGCCGCCGCCGCCGCCGCGCCGCCGCCGCCGCCGCCGCCCGCCGCCGCCGCCGCCGCCGCCGCCCGCCGTCCGCCGCCGCCGCCGCCGCCGCCGCCGCCGCCGCCGCCGCCGCCGCCGCCGCCGCCGCCGCCGCCGCCGCCGCCGCCGCCGCCGCCGCCCGCCGCCGCCGCCGCCGCCGCCGCCGCAGCCGCCGCCGCCGCAGCCGCAGCAGCAGCAGCAGCAGCAGCAGCAGCAGCAGCAGCAGCAGCAGCAGCAGCAGCAGCGCGTGCAGACGGACCGACATACACAGACGGTCGGCGGTGCCGCCCCAGTCTGAGCTCCGAAAAACCGGTCACTTGCCACTCGGCGCCATACAAAAAACGCGACACGGACGAGCGCGACCATCGCGGCGCACTGGCGGCGATAAATGAGCCTTCAGTCCAGACAAGCGGCGCGCATGGCGCTCTACATCACGCCTGGTTGGCCCGCAATGCCGGCTGATCACTGCGATGTCCATGGAACAAAGACCTGGTATAGCGTAGTAGACCTGGTACCTGGTAGACCTGGTAGCGGCAGTATGGTAAGCCATCCATTGAGCCTACGCAAGCACTCGGGGAGCATGACGTCATCAGCAATGTGGCTTATTTGCAACACATCAATTAGGATCACCTTGGACATGGCATCTCATTGTGTATGGTAAGCGCTTCCATGCCCGTTTCGACCGGATGGCCATGAAATTTTGTATCGGCTTTGCGATCATGGCAGAGGGTTTACAACAGCAGCAATCTGGTAAATCTTCCAGGCCTTTGTTGGCTCTCCCGGTTCCAAATCTCACCGTTATCCAGTAACCCTCACCCAGCCCCATCCCCGGAAACTGCAGCCTCCAACGGTCATCACAATGAAGTAACAAGCGAGCCCACCTCTCCCCTGCACGGCTCCACGGCGCCCCATTGTGACGAAGCGGTCGCGAGGGTTGTGGCCACACGGTGGTGGTGTGGCCACACGGTGGTGTTGTGGCGTGGCCTTCCGCAGACACTCACCCCAGCGAGCTTCAGCCGCGCGCTGCTGAAACGCGCGGCGAAAGTCTGAACCGACCGCGGCGGCCGGCCCGGGCCAACCACTGCCGAAAACAGGTCCCGGTATGTGCCGGCACACCTCGCCGCCCGCCGCACGGGGAAAACGAGCCAACGCAGATAGAGATAGCCGATACTAAAACCCGGTACCGTAAAAACCGGGCTGGGGGGGGGGTGCGAGGGGGTGCGAATGGGCGAGTGGGAGAGGGGACACCCAGAGGCGGGGAGGGGGGAGGGGGAGGGGGCCACACGCGGGCCCAAAACGCCACGCGTGCCCCGGAGATCACGACGTCGAGCTCACGTTCACGCCTCAGACAGTCGCCGGGATTAAAATACCAGGCCAGACTCGGGGCGGCACGTCTAACGGCGATTATCACGCCGCAGCTCGTTATCGGTTACTAATTGGTCGTCGACTGAAGGAAAAGCCGACGGGACGTGTCGCGAATTTGAGCCGTTTTCCCACGTCGTCGGACCGGCGCGACACGACGGGTTGACACGACGCGACAGACACGACCGGGAGCGAGGCTGGCCGAGCTGAACCTGCTGCCCCAGGTGCTGGAGGGTTCACATATGGCATAGACGAGAAGTCACAGGTCCCCACGAAGCACATCACTGATCAAGAAATCGTCAGCTTCCATCGCGTAGCCCCGCACGTCGAAACCGACTGTCCGGTCGTCGGCCCGCACCCAAAGCAACCGAGAGCAGGAAGGTGTGTCCGGCTGCGACAGAGCTCTACGCGTCACCGGCAAACCTCGTCAGACAGTTGGATTGCTGTCCAGACAGTGATGCTCGGTGACCCCCGAACAACAGCCATTGGATTCATCACTGTCAAGTGTCAACCCCTATGTAACAGCTGGATCACCGAGACAAACAGTGCTACGACCGCCGAACAACAGCCCTCTGATGCACCGCCGTCAGGTCGTGTGTGACACCTGGATCGCTCGGCACGGCACACTGCACCACTCTGTCCTTGAACGTCTTCACTGACTCGTCCTGTCACTGTCACACAACCAACCACAGTGCTGGTTTGACATGACGCTGACCACTTTCCAATACCTCCTGGCTGCAACCAACCGCAGAGTGATACCCTGCTAAGCACAAAAATACCCCCGAAACGTCCACCGCAGGACCAACAGACGTCACATCCGACACAACATAAAAAGTGCACAGACCGAAAACAGAAAACGTAACAGCACACAGCGGTGACAAATCCACCTTTATTTTCATTTCATGGCTATTTCAAAACATCATTTCGGCTCACACCGGCCAGGCGGTTCCGCCCGGTTTACCACGCAACGTGTGGGCGTTGCTCCACACATGACCGTCACGTGACTGATTCCACAAAGAGCCAGTGACGGCCCCCTGGGGCGGCGTCGACAACGGCGGCAGGCGAGCGCGCGCACAGAGGGGACCCTCGCCTGCTTTCGCCGGCCTCTGGCACCAAACAAATATGTATTAATCACGGCTGGAGAGGCACCAGCGGGCCACCAAATCGACCGGCGGCCTATTAATCACTTCGGCGTCATTGGCGCGGACGCGACGAGCGCGCCGCGACGCCCTTCGCTGCGTCATTTTCATCTCGCGGCCGAAACGCCGTCGGCCGTGCCGCCGCCGCGCTGCCAGCTGGCGGGCGTCGTCAACTTCTCCCGTTCGTGGTGACGTGCGAGAAAGTGCGGAGCGAGTCGGCGAGGCGGAGCCGCCTTCGCCGCGGCCTCCACCGCGGTCGCCGAGCTGGAGTGATGTTTCCGCAGCGCGCGAGACGCGCAAGACTTGCCGCGTTTCCGGTTCGTTTCATTTCCGGCGCGCGCGAAGTCACCCCGGGTCGCGGCGGTTTCTAATTGCGGACTAATCACCGGAGCTCACGCAGGGACCAGGCGGCGGCGTGTCGAGCTCAGCCCCGGGTAGTCGTCCCGCTTCATTACAGGCCGTGTTAATTTGGCATTGTTAGCATCGTCGAGACGGAGAGCGCTTCCGTCTCCGAATCGCGAAGAGGTTCGAGGCGCAGCGCTATGGCGTAATCTCTAAACTAAGACCACGGGGTCACTGATTGCGATGATGATGATGTGAACTTTACGGTGCTCCGACTACTTCAGTCATGAAGCATCCACGAACCACTGACTGTGTGTGTAGTGAAGTGGTTTTATCATCTACGGCCAGGTGATCACGCAACCATGAAGTGGCAAGCGCCATGAACCGCTGACTGTGGTGTGTAGTGAAGTGATGTTATCATCTACAGCCAGGTGATCGCGCAGTCATGAAGTGGCACGCGCCGACCCAATGCGATGTCCGCTTCACTCTCGTCACACCCCGTCCAGCTCCTCTCCCCATTTCTCACCGTCGCCTTCACCTGATCTGCGCTCCGTGCTGACTGTTCAGGCTCACCACTGCGGCGTCATCCCCAGCGTCATCCCCAGCCTCAGCTCAGGCTCCCGGAATCTACCTCAAACTCCCGTGCTCACCACCTGCTGCTCCCGGGCTCACCACCTGCTGTTCCCGGGCTCCTGTCGGGCTCCCGGGCCACGCTCCACAGCTCCAGCACCGTCATCGTGTCGCTTACCTGAAACAAAACGAGCACACATGAGACCTGGGCCATGACGCTCGCACGGGCGGACGAACACAGATGAGAGCGCGCAGACGAGCGCTCCTTCCCGCACCCCTGCAGACGCTGTTCTAATATTTTCGTTCTATAATATTCTATAACTGTATGGCTCTCCGCCGGATATGCCACGGTGGATCCAAAGCTAGGGCGTCGGGCACATGGCCCCGAAAAAACGACCAAATAGTCCTAAAATTGACACAATGGATTAGTTCAAAAGAGAAATCTATGCGATCCTTACTAAGGGAAGTTTGCTTAAAATCAGATCTTAACACGCGCCCTGGAGGGGGGAATTCTCCCACCCCTCCGGTTTTCCGAGGATAGCGCAAAAACGGCGGCGCGCAACGCCGCCGTTTTTTGCATACCTGTTCGGAAATGAACTACCCACATGTCAAATTCTTGACCCCAGGTCATCTCAGGTCATGTCACCAGATCAGGTCACGTGATGACCCCACCTCCAAAACGTTTGCGGTAGTACCGCAGCCACAGTTTTAGGCCGATCGGTTTCAATCTTGCAGGATTTTATAAGGTTATAGATACCTAAAATTTGCATATCTCGGATTGTTTTATATCGGTGGCCTAAGGTCAGGTCAATTTCGCGACCGCCAACACTGTTGTGTCACTAACTGTCGACATAATGAAGATAGAGAAGTGAAACCGGTACCAATGTGTTTGCCTTGTCGAGACACGTCTCCCAATATGCAACATGACCTACTCAGGTCACCACTTGACCTTGACCTGAGGTCAAATTTCTCAGTTGACCTAACCTAGTCAAAATGAATATGATTCGAAGCGCCTTGGCGAGACAAACACGATGGCATCACACGTATTGCTTTTATCTTTATTAGGTAAAAAGTTATTTGCGAAAAACCGTTTTGCCAAAAAATAACATTTTTGACATTTGATGACCTCTGGAGCCTAAACTATTCACCTGAGCTCAAATCTGAGGACACCTTAGCGATTGATTTTTGCAAGAGCTTCCCATCGTTTTTTTTTCCTCGTTTGTTCCTAGCTATGGGTTCATGTGATATCTGAGGATTTCTGGAGGTAAGTCCTAAAACTGGAAAATCTGACCTTTGATGACCTCTGGTGACCTCAATATGGACCTGACCTTAAAAAAAGACCGATCTACTTTCGATAGAGCTTGTCTGGAGCTATCTAACGCCATTTTCCGCTTGTAGCTACGTTGCGTGGTTTTCGAGATCATAGGGGGACGACCCCCCCCCCCCCTCCAGGGCGTGTAATTATCAGAGGCCCTCCAGGGCGCGTGTTAATGTACGAGCAAGCGAAATCCGGGAAATTTTGAATTGTGTCGTATTTCGTGGGATTTCCCTCTCCCCTCTCCCCAATACCAGCTGTATCCGCCTTTCTGGATCCGCCAATTGATGACACGACTTAGTGGTACACTCCGCCTTGACCGGCACAGCTGGTGGTGGCGAGCCACACGACCGCGATGACACACGCCTTTGTGATGATGCCTGCCTTTGTGAGCCGTCACCACCACGTGCAAATGTGTACTTCGTTACCGCACACCGGATGGCTGGGGCGTAGCGTGCGGGATGGCTGGGGCGTAGTGCGCGGTGCCTGTGTCGGTTGGGCGGGGCACTGCGGGTCGGGGCAGGGCAGGGCGGGCTGGTGCAGGGCACCCGGGGAGAGCGTGGAGGCCGGGGTGGAATTAGGATCGGCGGATCACGGCCCCGCAGCGCCACACGCGTATACCGCGTGTGCGCGTGTCGCCCTCCCCCTCAGCCGGAGCGGCACAGGTGCGCGGCACCACCTGGGCGCGGTGCCCCAGGCCGTTCACGGTCACTGCGCCACACAGCTGGTGCAGCTCGAGAGCTGGGGGAGCGATGTGACAACACCGCGACACGACCGCAGCGGCGGACAGAAGCGGCCAGTCAGCATCGTGCCGCCCCGTGAAAAACAGAGCGACGTCACGCCAATTGACAACCTAATTAAACGGCCATGACTGGCGTGATTCATGGTACTCTGGCGATGAAAAAACAACCAGCCAGCGCCGTAAAACCGCCAGATCTGCGGATAGCTCCAGCGAAAGCCAGGGAGGTCCTAGTGTTCCAGATCAGACGACGAATTTTTAGTCCCACAAATTTCTGCACAGCCGCCAGAGCGCTACGCGGAGTGCATAGCTGTGTGACTTGAAACTAGCCAGTCTTAACACCCAAAGCTCCGAATCACTCCAGTACCAAATTGGTCAACTGTCCGCTGCCGCGGGGAAACGCTGCGCATGCATCGCGAGCCGTTCGCAGAATGCGTCGATGCACCTGGCAGTAGCGTGTCCGGACTGCAAGGCAGAGCACGATATCGGGTACGATACGGCCTGCCAGCGGTTATCACGGTCAGGCGAGGCTACCAGGCGAGGCTAGACCGAGACGTTGCCAGGCCGGCCGGCCCAGCCAGCCAAGTCGGCATTCCAGGCAGCTATATTTGTGCCCGTTTCCCAAACGATGCTAGCCGCTAGATCGCGTGACTGTCCAGGTCAAATGTCACTGACAGCGCGACAAACACAAACATCGTAACACGCTGGGAACAGTAATCACGCTGTAATTTGTGTCATGTCTCCGACGAACAAACAAAACTTCCCACCGATACCACTCTATCCAGACACGACCAACCCCAGCTATTCCGCACGGTTACACCCTCGGCTACCAGATTTCAGCGAATCTCAGTTTCTGCGCTGACCCCGGTCCTGGAACGGTACCAGGCCCGCCCTGACCCCAACCGGACATAAACAGACACAGGGTGCCGGATTAGACCCGCGGCCGGCGTGCCGTGACACGTAAATCAACACAACTCAGCGTCAGCACGGGAGCCCGGGAGCCGGCAGCTGCAGCAGCTCTGAAGCCGGCCGGCCGGCATACCCGGCAGGATTTGGCCAGGGATGATCCGCTGCCATCGTCGGCCCGGGCAAAGTTCAGTCACACGACATGGTAGCCTCACAGTAACGCTGGGCCGGATTCTCGGGTCGCTCAGACCCGGCATCGGTGTCTGGTACGTCCGCAGTTGTACGGAAGGGTTCAGTTTTGGCGTCTGAACTGCCCCGCATTAGCATTGCCGGCTGACGTATTTCGGGCGGCTCTTATCGCCACGGTAACTATATGCGATGATGATGATGTTGACGCTAACGATGAAGTGATGGGCCGATTACCATACCCATAGTCGTCACCTCGTGACCCCGACGCAGGAAGTAACCCATCTTCAACGCCGCTCATGTAACGTCTCTGTGTGCCGCGTTGCGCATCAAACGCCTCGTGCTCATTGACCTACTCCACGCGTTCGACACCAATGACGGTTTTAACACTACCGTCATCACAGAGCAGCGTGACCCGGCACCCGATGATGAACGAGCTGGCATCACGCGCTGACGAAACACAACAGCAACGTACGTGTCGGCGTAACCTATCCACCGCCACCCGACCCCTCTCCGGCCGCTTATACCAGGGTGACAGCATGCGGCCACATATATCATACATTGCCGCGTGTCCCGGGTCGGTAGCGGCGGACGGCGGCGGACGGCAGGCGGGCACACATACATTGCCGGTCACGGCGGGTGTGTTGACAGCCGACCGGGACGTAACGTGACCCTGACCTCGCCAGGTCGACCTCAACACGCGACAAACAGCTGAAAACAGCTCTCAACTGCGACACAACAGCCCCCGACGGCCGGCACGGCGGTGACACTAGCGACACGACAGCCACGGCCGGTGTCGAGTTACGGCGGCGGCAACGGGGTCGGGTCGAGCCCAGGGTCCTAGGATTGCTTTGGAGCTGGGGTGCATAGTGGATAATTCTGGCTAAAATAAGCATAACGAGTGGAAAATTCAACCAAAAAACATGTGTACTTGATAAATATCAAATTACCCGCTCACCAGAATTAGTTATAGGTACCTATGCCAATTCTTACCTGCCTTTCCCTACGCAGGCTGTCCCTATCATTACATCCATAAATCAGTATCAGGGTATAATGGATAATTATAAATTATCCAATACATTTTAAAAATAAGGAGTGCAAAATTCACGGTAAAACTCGGGAAAAAGAGTGGAAAAATAGTATCCATAGGGTGTCATTTTCCAACCAAATTTCCCAATGCTAGGACACTGGTCGAGCCTGTCACCGCCAGCGAGGTACAGCTTCATATGTCGAGGCCGATCAGTCCGGCGTCCTGCTCTACAAATACACTAACCCACTGAGTTGATACAAGCTCTGACGGCTCCCGTCAAACAACTTTTAACAATGAGTCCTATATGAGTGTCCTGAATTAATCAAATGTCAGTAAGCTCATCGACTGTGCCCAAACACGGTATTGTTGTCATCACCAGGCGACTCCAGCA
This sequence comes from Chirona hameri, assembly GCA_036785665.1. Taxonomy (NCBI): domain Eukaryota; kingdom Metazoa; phylum Arthropoda; class Thecostraca; order Balanomorpha; family Balanidae; genus Chirona; species Chirona hameri. The sequence continues at coordinate 12,156 of JAXIVJ010004036.1, forward strand.
CGCAGCGCGCTTGTCTCGCTGCGCCGCGATTGCGTCCCGCACCACAATAGTCTCCAAGCACCACAATCGCTGCCGCGCCGCGATTGTATCCGGAGCGCCGCGATCGCAGCGGCGAGACAATGGCGGCCAGCACCCACGCACGCGCGGCGCAGGCGTGCGCGGCAATCGACCAGCGGGATCTACGTTATACAGTCGTCAGCGGAGGGGGCTACGTAATGTGCGTGCCACATGCGGATTGCGGTATCAACAGCATCCAGGGTCGGCAGAGAGCGGTACATTCAGTGTCCGCTGCCGGCAACTTCAAGTGTCCGCCGCTGACGACTTCAGTCGGGGGAATATATGCAGAGAAGGGCCACCTCCACAGACTGTCAGGGCGGCGGCGGGTGTCGGGGGTGGGCGGCACAGGTGGTGGCTGCCACGGCGCCCGCCATACGCTCTCAAGGCCAGAGATGAAGGCCAACCTATTTGCTCAAGTGGGCCGGCCATAAGAAGCAGAAAGAAGCCCGCTTCGGTTCAAGATGGAAGGTCAAATGAAGCAAATAATCCTGCCATTGAGTTCAATAATAGAGTTGGAAAGGGCGACGAGGAAGCGAGCTCGTCACGAGCGCTCGAGTGGGCGAGACGAATAAAGCAAAAACGCTCTCCAAACGTGCTCCAGAAGTCAAGACTGGCGGTACAAGGAAGCCGAGAGCCGGCCGCGGCGCCGGCACGAGGCTGGCGGTGTCGCTTCGGTCCCGCAACACCTTGTCATGCCTGCGTCGACCGCCGGCAGTACTGACATGTTTTTAGACACCAGTCGTGTACCGTTGGTGTTGAGCACATCCCCGGTACGCGAGGTACAAGAGGTACACGCAGGACACGCCGCCCGCCGCCATCGGGCCGAGCCGCGACTCCCGCACTGCGCGCACGGAGCATGTGTGGAGCGTGGGGGAGTGGGGGAGGGGATCGGGGGGGACAGAGCCCGGCGGGACACGTCATCTCGGAGAGAGAGTTTCAGGACAAACCGCTGTGGTTAAATCCGACCGCGGTGACCCGGCACAACTCTGGACCATTGTTTGACCATTGTCCCGTGACCTCATCTGTCTGAGTCGTTCGTCTCTGTGCGACGTCTCAGTCATCTCCGTTTCTCTTCCTATCTCGGTCTGAGCTATCCCGGTACGAGTTACGCATTCTGTGTCACATCCGGGCCGCTCACAACTTTCCACAATCTGGACCTTGGGCTTTGAACCCTCGCCACGACTCATCTCCTGGCCACCGAACCGCAGCGCCTCGTGCCCTCACAAAGCAAAGCAATCTTCCCTCCGTGTCCAGAGAACGCACATATACCGCACATGCGCTACTGCAGCACCTCGTGCCCTCTCAAAGTAAACTACCTTCCTTGCATCCCTCCGTCCCACGTTGTCCCTGCGTTCAGCCAAAGCGTATACACCACAAAACACCAGCGCCACTTAACCCTTCACATACCTTCACCAAATAGCCCAGTCACGACAGCTGCATTCCGGCTGGCTCATGAGGCCGCTGACAGGGCAGGGAGGCGCCTCTCCTCTCCTCGGCTCGCCTCGCCTCGCCTCCCGAGTCCCGACACCTCCCACTCGCCGCCAGCACAGGAGGCGGGCCCGCCCACGGCCGGATAATTGCTGGTCCATGGGCGCGCCGGCCGTAAAGGGAACCTCCGAGGGCGCCGCCGGTCTGATGGCGTCAGCGTCCGCGGAGGTCTGCAGCGTTTTTGTCCGGGTGCCGCGCCGTTCACTGCCGGGACCCGCCGGGACCCGCCGGGGGAGCCGCCCGAGCTGCCCGCCCGGGACGGGAGGAAGGGCCGTCGGGGACCGCCCAGTGAAGTGTTCGGTCTACTGCGGGGTTCGTCAAATGAAGGGGCCATCGGGACCCGCCTACTGCAGCGGCCCGTCTGAAGCAAGGCTGTCAATATAGGCTGTGTAGTGTGTAGCCTGAAGGACCCGACCCAGAGGTTGTTCTGAAGAACCCAGCGGTCGGTGTGAGGGACGCAGTGGTTGTTCTGAAGGACTGAGCACTCGAAGGACTCTAAGTCTGACAGGTAGCAGGTGTCCCTCTCAGCCGGCCGCACACGGCGGCTCTGTCTCCACCCCACCCAGCGTCAGTTCTACCGTTGAACCCCGGCGCGGAGAGGCGACAGGCGGCCTCGCACACACCGGCGATACAAAGGCATCCCTGTGCGTCACTGCAGCCGGTCCACAGCACATAGAGCCGTCACAGATAGAGACGCCTGTTAGGCATCCCTGTGCGTCACTGCAGCCGGTCCACAGCACATAGAGCCGTCACAGACAGAGACGCCTGTTTGTCGAGCAGCGTCCGTCTGTACAGCGCCGTTCAATGTCAACAGCGCCAGCTGTGCCGGCGGACGGCCTCGGACGGACAGGGCCCCCTTCAGCCACCGGCAGCCAACGCCGCCTGCAGTGATATCTCGCCGATACGGACGTCACGGGTACAGGAGAGGCGGCGGTGGAGGCGGTGGAGGCGGAGGCGGAGGCGGCTGCGGCGGCCGACAAGTGACCTTGCCTCTGGCAGCAGCTGCCGGCGGCGTCACAGTGTCGGTCAAGCCGACGTGCCGGCGACACCGACACCGACACTGACACCGCGTGCGGCGCCGCGGCGGGAGGGAGCGGGCGGGGGCGGTCCGGCTATCACCGTTGAGCCTGAGTTGTTCAGCTCGACCGACCGACCGGCCGGCCGGCCTGAGAGTCGCACGTCCGTCCACGCGGCCCAGAGCCACCGGTCGCCGACCGGTCGGAACCCCACACAATGGCCCGTTTTCCCCAAACAATGGATTCCACGGGACAGTCACCTACTTTCGGCGGCGGCGGGCGGACGCGCGCGCGGTTTTTGCGTGCCCCGCGCGTCACCGGCGCCGCCCGGCCCGCCCATCAGATCATCACCGGTCACGGTATCACCCTCCCCCCCCCCCCGCCCCTTCCCACCGCTGATCATCATCGACAACACAAAAACCGTGACGTCACGACCACAACATACGTATTGTTTCGAGAGCGGGCGACGAGCGTCATTAAGGTCAGCGAGACGGCGAGTTAGCTGGGCTGGAGGGGCACACCCAGTACAGATAAATAATAGGCCCCCGAATCGCGAACAGGTTGCAACGAGTCGACTGGAGACTCGATTCGGCAGTTGTTGACCGCCAGCTCGTTGTAAATTAAGTCGGCAGCGCTGTAGCGCTGCACGTGAGGGGCGTGTTCGCCGGCTAGCGACGCAAATGCTGCTGTCAGCGAGCTGTTTTTGCCGAGTATCGGGTAATCACCATCGGCCGAATATGTGCTTCCCGTTCACCAATCGCTACCCACCGCGCCCGATACGTCGCAAAACGTCACGAACGACGCAGCGGCCGCTCCCAGTCCTAGTCGGTCAGTCAAACCATACACGTCAGGCTCCACCAGTCAAACCATACATACACCCCTGCTCCACCTCCCAGCCGATGGAGCCAGTTCCGGGTCCCGGATTTCCAGCTAACCGATAGATAAACATCACCGCTCCCCATGTGCACATGCTTCGGACCGAGAGAGGCGGCCAAAAGCTGAAAACGGCGCACGAAAGTGGCTCGAATTTGAGGCCTCCGCCGCTCAACGCCGACCGGGGCCGACCGGGGCCGACCGGGGCCGACCGGGGCCGACCGAGCCGGCCGGGGTCGACCGAGCCGGCCGGGGTGCCGGCGATTCACGTGCCTCTCCCTCTGAAGGTGACCGTGACAGTCACGAAAGCTCGCCCCGCTGTTGTTGCTGAGTACACAGGAGATTCTCACAGGAGTTCACAGGAGACAGTGAGATGCATCAGACTGGCGGCTCGGCTGCATGCCGGCCACCGACGATGTCGCCCAAGATAGGCCCCCGGTCTATCTATATTGTAGGGAGGGTGTCACGGTAGGCAGCTGAGAACTACGTCGCAGTTTCTGCAGCTCTTTTATATTCTGTAGTTTTTTATTACTAATCTGAGGATATCGATGTTCCCAAACTACACGAGGAATGGCTTTGAGTAGGTTAACAGTGTTAGAGTGATGATGCTAAGCTTTCGTAAGGGTTAAAACGATTGCATCATCGACGGAATAAAAAATATCAAGATGGCAAGATCCAGGAAGCGTCCGTCACCTGTTCAGCAAGTGCCGACTCGTCATAAGTCGTCCTTTACGCTAAATTGATTGATTGATTATTGGGGTTTTAGGGCGCGTCGACATCGAATGTCACTTTGTACCCATAACGAATATTGAGTTACTGAAGCAGCATAAAATGCAGACACTTCTCTGGATGGGTGACACCCGGACAGGTGACACCTGACTGACCTGGGCGACACCTAGGCAGGTGACACCAGGACAAGTGAAACCCGGCAGATGACATCCGGAAAGCTGACACCCCAACGGATCGCACACACCTCGACGGGCGACGGGTCAAACCCCGACAGGTGACACTCCGCAGGTGACACCCGGACATGGGCAGCGTCGCAGCTCCCGCGGGCGCCTCCATCTCAGGATCATTAGTGAGGAGTCACGCTGTGTTCGGTTCGCTCCACTATCCTGTGATCTGTGTCCGGCGTCGTCCGGCTGCCGCCAGATGGGTCCCACGACGGGACCACGGGGCCACGGTGGTCCTACGGCGGGCCAAGCAACGGCGAGCCCACGGCAGACCCACGACGAGACCACGGCGAGACCACGGCGGGACCACGGCGGGACCACGGCTGTACTATGGTGGTCCTAGTGTGGTCCCATTGTGGTCCTATTGTGGTCCTATTGTGGTCCTATTGTGGTCCTATGGTGGTCCCACGGCGGCCCTATGGTGGTCCTACGGCGACCCTATAGTGGTCCCACGGCGGCCCTATGGTGGTCCCACGGCGACCCCATGGTGGTCCCACGGCGGCCCTATGGTGGTCCCACGGCGGCCCTATGGTGGTCCCACGGCGGCCCTATGGTGGTCCCACGGCGGCCCTATGGTGGTCCCACGGCGACCCTATGGTGGTCCCACGGCGGCCCTATGGTGGTCCCACGGCGGCCCTATGGTGGTCCCACGGCGACCCTATGGTGGTCCCACGGCGGGTCCACGACACGACGTCACGTCTCTTTTCCCGAAACGACGCACGCCAACCACCGCCATGACCTCTGCCGTTGACCAAGGCCAATTGAAAAAATAGCGACGAACTCTGCAGTTGATGTATGCTCCCAGTGTCGTTCCATGTGGCGGCATAGGTTAATGTGCAGTGCCCAAGTCGCCGTCAATAATCGGCGACAGGCTGGCATTACCAATTACCCAGTTACGTCTAACTCATTGACTTATTTGCGCTGGCTTGTCTGCTAGTTACTTGACACTGGTCATGCAGATGATTTGGGTTAAAGGGCGCCGCAAGTGCATCGTTCTACGACTCCCATTATTCGTGTTAATGTTCGGCAGGTACTTACGGTGGACAAAATCATCACCACTTCAGCAGAGAAGAGCCAGCTTTAAACGTCGCATGGCGCCAATTGAAGCTGCACAGCACACACCACTGCATTATGCAGCCATAAGGTCACGTGAGCCGGTTCAAGGCGCTCGTCAGCGTCGCCCAGAGCTGAGAGCTTGACAGCTTAGAAGCTTTCGGTAACCACAGCTCGGCAGAACTGACGACGGCCAGCGAAAGGCGGCCCAGCTCGGCAGAACTGACGACGGCCAGCGAAAGGCGGCCCAGCTCGGCAGAACTGACGACGGCCAGCGAAAGGCGGCCCAGCTCGGCAGAACTGACGACGGCCAGCGAAAGGCGGCCCAGCTCGGCAGAACTGACGACGCCAGCGAAAGGCGGCCCAGCTCGGCAGAACTGACGACGGCCAGCGAAAGGCGGCCCAGCTCGGCAGAACTGACGACGGCCAGCGAAAGGCGGCTGGCCGGCCGGCGTGAGATAGTTTTGTCAGCCGTTCTGCCGTGATGGACCAGACCCAATACAGGCAGCTCAAAGTGGAGCGGTCCTCGGTGTGACGTCAGCACCGACGCCGACGCGGCCACAATCGCAGCCAATCGACATTCAGACATGTCCTGTCAGGACGGTATGCGCCTCCCGGGCCGGACGGCGGTACATCAGACGAAAGCTGTCAGGAAGGCCGACTGACGGCCGACAGCTGTCAGGAAGGCCGACTGACGCTGACAGCTGCCAGGAAGGCCGACAGACGCTGACAGCTGTCAGGAAGGCCGACTGACGGCTGACAGCTGTCAGGAAGGCCGACTGACGCTGACAGCTGCCAGGAAGGCCGACAGACGCTGACAGCTGTCAGGAAGGCCGACTGACGGCTGACAGCTGTCAGGAAGGCCGACTGACGGCTGACAGCTGTCAGGAAGGCCGACTGACGGCTGACAGCTGTCAGGAAGGCCGACTGACGGCTGACAGCTGTCAGCAAGGCCGGCTGACGGCTGACAGCTGCCAGCAAGGCCGGCTGACGGCGGCCCATCAAAGCGGGACAATACATCAACCGCGCAGAAAATAAACCAACACTAATAAATGCAGTCATCGATAAGCATCAATTTTTACCTTGGTTTGCAGGAAGATTATGATCTACATTTAGATAAGTTAACTTTACGAGTCACATTCAATATTTGTATAGCAATACGCGTCTATAGCAATGTTTCATGTTTAGGTACTTATTGCATAGCACAGGAATTATAGCAAAAGGAGTAGCTGCCGGCTCTAGGCAACCTCTACATCAGCATTACTTTCAACTTCATATTTTTTGACACATGTCTACTTTTTAGTTTCTTCTATGTTTGGCCAACGCGGAAGAGAAATCAAACATTGAAATATGCAAAGGTTGAAAGCATTTCACGCCTTCGCGAGATGCCTTCGTCCAACATATCAATATTTACGTAAATAGTATGATACAAACTACAAAATATGTTGATTGTGTTCCCTCCCAACACGTACGATTGTGAAATAAATCAGCACCGGTAGAACTGCACTTTCGAACGGTCATATAAGTACAAATCCTCTTGAGCGTTCCACACCACACAGCCTCATTTAGATCTGATCGCCCGCTCCACTTTCGGCCCTTCTGAAGACTTCCCTCATCTCTTCTCTCCGCACGAGACCACGCCAATCCCAGCTCCCCGGTTTTACCCCAATACGGGCACGCTTTTAGCCGCTATCTTCCCGATACAGACAGCGGAGAGATGAAACAGCAGCGGCAGCAATCAGTGCTAACCAGCCCAATATCAGGTTATCGACGCTAAATCTCCGGACGGCCATGCCTCTCCGGTGCTCGGAACGCCGCCACTACATATTAGAGCGCTCCTACCACATTCCAGCCAGCGCGACGGCGGCGGCGACGGCCTATCAGCTGGAACACAAGCCAGCCACTTCCGGCCCGACGCACTCGAGCAAACATCAAACTAGGGCCGGGCCGGGCTCAGGGCGGGCAGGGCCGGGCCGGGCTCATGGCGGGCAGGGCCGGACCGGGCTCAGGCCGGGCAGGGCCGGGCCGGGCTCAGATTGGGCAGGGCAGGTAGGGTTCGGGCAGGCGGAGGCAGGACAGAGCAGGGCAGGGCAGGGCAGGGCAGGGCAGGGCAGGGCAGGGCAGGGCAGGGCAGGGCAGGGCAGGGTCGGGGTTAGGCAAAGCAAGGTAAGGCATAGCAGGTCAGGATCCGAGCTCGGGCTCGGATAAGACTCAACTCAGGCTCAGGCTCAGGCTCAGGCTCAGGCTCAGGCTCAGGCTCAGGCTCAGGCTCAGGCTCGGACCGGACCGGGCCCGACAAGGAAGCGCCTCAGGTCGGGCAGGGCTCGCTGACGGGAGCGGCACGACAGCGACTCAGGACATGGCAGGAGACCACACGATCCCGGGACGACACGCTGACCCACTGAGTGACTGAGACCCACTGAGTGACCGCCGAGGTCCTCTCCCTGCTCTGTATGCCGGCCAGGTCATGGCGAGATCAGGGGTGCAGCCCTGTCACTGAGATGTCCTTGTTAACGCAAACAACAGACATCGGGGCGTCAAAATTACAGGAATTTGCACTGAATGGATAGCCTTACTGGGTAAGACTGTAAGCAATTCCAAAGAGGCAGGGGAAGAGCTGAACTTTCGGCTCTATCCATGGTGTGTCATACCCGGCAATAACATTCGAGGTTTAGTTCAAACAGTTGCCAATAGGTGGAAACACCATCAGTGTTTCACGAAAATAAGACCCATGAAATATGAACTATTTGGTTTTCAACTTAGGCGACGTCGATGTTAAATGTGATGAGATGTTCCTTACTCATTGCGTTCGAGAGTGTTATTCACCCTTAATTGACAAAACCATTGTTTACGCTAATATAAGAACCAGCTAACATTTACGTTCAGTTGTAAGCGAAGCGTTATAGTAACCTTGAGCGAAGCATTGCATGCAATCAGCCTGGCAAAGCGACCACGGTATCGAAGGTGGAGGGCTCAAATTGAGTTGGATGGTAATAGAAGTATCTTCTCTCAGGAGGCAAATAACATTTTTGATATCATCCTTACTGTGTAAGATATGCTTGGTATTGCGCCGCCGTTCGTCCTAAATCAGGCGATTTCACGATATTTAACATTGGAAATAAACCAATAATTTTACCTTAAAATGTTTCAAGCTGCGCCGGCGGCGGTGCTTTGGCAATAGTGTAGAATGCTAGAACATTGCATAATCTAACAGGATCCAGAGAACATATTTGTTACTCCTCACAGTTTTTCTGCTAGACTTCGAAATGTGCAGTTTTATACCGAAAACCCAATGGCAGCAGGCCCGGACGGGCGCGCCGCCGCCCGGCGCTAGTTCCGCGTATGGCACACCATGCATATAAATAAGTTGTAACAAAGTTAAGACGTTATGTATTGCTAGAAAGTCGCATCCATGCCACCACATAACTTTGGACCCTAGTCACAATATTTCTTCGAAAACGTCACAATATTTCAATGCAGAATACCGAGCCGCCCTTCACAACAATACCGCCCGTGTGCGGACCGGGGGCGTCCTGCCAAGAGTTCAGGTGGACCAAGCTGTGACACCAAATGGTCAGACGGGTGGGGCGGTGGCCACTGGTCGGCTCCGCGGGACACCTGCGCCGGGCCGCGGGACGCTGGTTACCGGCTGGTTTAGGTGACGGTCGCCGCAGGGGGCCCAGTCCACTCCGGTCAGCCCCCACCTCCCGGGGCCAGGGAGCCGTCCCTGTCCAGTTATCCCTGTCCAGTTAGCTGCTGGTTTAGGAGACAGCCCCCCGCGGGAGTTCGATTAGTTCCAGCAGTAACGTGTTCCCTTGACACGACCCACTGTGAGAACGGGGTACTGGAGTTCCCAGAATGTCACGCCGGTCACCTATAATCAGCGCTGATGATGATGTCGATAAATCGGCCTAAGAGCTAGCGTGACGAAAGCTGGCTGGTTTGGTCCTAACGGGTTCCCAGGCTGTATGAACATTGAACATAGCTGATAAAATAGCTTACTCGGGTTAAATCCGCAGTTTATTTGATCAAGGGCTTAAAAATGTCATGCCAGGCGTTGAACTCATTACTCAAGCAAACCTTTTACCACGCGTCGAACCCATGCCTCAAAACGAGCATTTTACATTTCCATTGTGACCGCGGTTTCCCAGAACCCGTAAATAGTTTGACGTAAGCTATGTCGGAGTCAATGGCTGACTCACTATCCGCAGGCGATTCTCTACGCCGTAAGTCGCCGAGCTCGTGGCACACAATCGGCCAGACCCCGCCAAGGTCTCAGGAGGTCGTCAGTCGTCAGTCGTCAGTCGTCAGTCGTCAGTCGTCAGTCGTCAGTCGTCAGTCGTCAGTCGTCAGTCGTCAGTCGTCAGTCGTCAGTCGTCAGTCGTCAGTCGTCGGTTGTCAGCCGTCAGTCGTCAGTCGTCAGTCGTCAGTCGTCAGTCGTCAGTCGTCAGTCGTCAGTCGTCAGTCGTCAGTCGTCAGTCGTCAGTCGTCGGTTGTCAGCCGTCAGCCGTCAGCAGTCAGCCGTCAGTCGTCAATCGTCCGCCGTAGACAGCATCCAGCCGGAAAACCAACCCGGACGCGGGCTGGCCGGAGTGGCACCACGGATCGGCGCCAGCACCCAGCCAGAGTGTAGAGGAAAACGAGCCTCATTCTGCGGAAAGAGCGCCTAATTTGCATGCGTTGCAGGGTCGGACAGGGACAAGACCCAGGGTGAAGGTCTGGGCCGGACCGGGGCGCAGCTCGGCAGCTGAGTGAGCCTGCGTCAGCCTCATGTCAGCCGGATGTCAGCCTCATGTCAGCCTGATGTCAGCCTGATGTCAGCCTCATGTCAGCCTGGTATCAGCCTGAGGCCAGCCTCATGTCAGCCTCATGTCGGCCTGAGGTCAGCCTCATGCCAGCCTGATTAAGTCTGAGGCCAGCCTCATGTCAGCCTGATGTCGGCCTGGGGCCAGCCTAATATCAGCCTCATGTCAGCCTAATATCAGCCTGATGTCAGCCTCATGTCAGCCTGATTAAGCCTGAGGCCAGCCTCATGTCAGCCTGATGTCGGCCTGAAGCCAGCCTAATATCAGCCTCATGTCAGCCTAATATCAGCCTGATGTCAGCCTCATGTCAGCCTGATTAAGCCTGAGGCCAGCCTCATGTCAGCCTGATGTCAGCCTCATGTCAGCCTGATGTCGGCCTGAGGCCAGCCTAATATCAGCCTGATGTCAGCCTCATGTCAGCCCGATGTCAGCCTCATGCCAGCCTGATTAAGCCTGAGGCCAGCCTCATGTCAGCCTGATGTCAGCCTCATGTCAGCCTGATTAAGCCTGAGGCCAGCCTAGTATCAGTCTGATGTCGGCCTCATGTCAGCCTGATGTCGGCCTGAGGCCAGCCTCATGTCAGCCCGATTAAGCCTGAGGCCAGCCTAATATCAGCCTGATGTCAGCCTCATGCCAGCCTGATTAAGCCTGAGGCCAGCCTAGTGTCAGTCTGATGTCGGCCTCATGTCAGTCTGATTAAGCCTGAGGCCAGCCTAATATCAGCCTGATGTCAGCCTCATGTCAGCCTGATTAAGCCTGAGGCCAGCCTGATATCAGCCTCATGTCAGCCTGATTAAGCATGAGGCCAGCCTCATGTCAGGCTCATGTCAGCCTGATGTCAGCCTGATGTCAGCCTCATGTCAGCCTCATGTCAGCCTGATGTCGGCCTCATGTCAGCCTGATGTCAGCCTCATGTCAGCCTGATGTCGGCCTCATGTCAGCCTGATGTCGGCCTCATGTCAGCCTCATGTCAGCCTGATGTCGGCATCATGTCAGCCTGATGTCGGCCTCATGTCAGCCTGATGTCAGCCTCATGTCAGCCTCATGTCAGCCTCATGTCAGCCTGATGTCAGCCTCATGTCAGCCTGATGTCGGCCTCGTGTCAGCCTCATGTCAGCCTGATGTCGGCCTCGTGTCAGCCTCATGTCAGCCTGATGTCAGCCTGATGTCGGCATCATGTCAGCCTGATGTCGGCCTCATGTCAGCCTGATGTCAGCCTCATGTCAGCCTCATGTCAGCCTGATGTCGGCCTCATGTCAGCCTGATGTTGGCCTCATGCCAGCCTGATGTCGGCCTGCCACCAGCACCCGCCCGGCTATCTCCCCAGGGCGATAACCGCGTAGTCGAGACGTGAGGGCACGACAGGCGGCGATAAAACAGGGCGCCCTGGCCTGGGATCGCCGTCCCTGGACCGGGCTGGCGGCGCCGTAGTCGAGACGTGAGGGCACGACAGGCGGCGATAAAACAGGGCGCCCTGGCCTGGGATCGCCGTCCCTGGACCGGGCTGGCGGCGCCGTAGTCGAGACGTGAGGGCACGACAGGCGGCGATAAAACAGGGCGCCCTGGCCTGGGATCAGCCGTCCCTGGACCGGGCTGGCGGCGCCGTAGTCGAGACGTGAGGGCACGACAGGCGGCGATAAAACAGGGCGCCCTGGCCTGGGATCAGCCGTCCCTGGACCGGGCTGGCGGCGCCGTAGTCGAGACGTGAGGACACGACAGGCGGCGATAAAACAGGGCGCCCTGGCCTGGGATCGCCGTCCCTGGACCGGGCTGGCGGCGCCGACCGGCGTCCGGACGTGCCGCCGCCGCCGCCGCCGCCGCCGCCGCCGCCTCCTCCCGACCGGTTCTCCGGCTCATCCCCCGAACAGGGGTCAGCGACGCCCCGTGCAAAGGTCAGCAGGATTCCGCTGCACTCCTTGCTGCTTCCTCGCACCGCAAAGCGCCTCGCATCAGCATCAGCAGCAGCAGCGCAGACGACAGAGCTCTCAGCACCATCGCAGCACAGCAATGCCAGCAGCGGCGGCTCATGCAGCATTTGCGCAGCAGCTAACAGCGGAGTAGCGCCGGTCGGCCGACGCCTCGCCGCCAGAGCTGCAGCCTGCAAGTCATGCCGTTACAGCGGTCACGGCAGCCACATGATGCTCCAGCTCTCACCATTTGTATAATGAACCCGCCCCTGCGGCTGGATAAGGCGCCTGTTGACTGTCACCGACGAGCATAAACAGACTATTAAAGCCGCTGCAGCGCGGTACAACAGCATGATATCAACTACAAGCCGTATATCGCCTGACGCCAGACGGAGATGGCTGTCTCCGTATCATGTAGCATGACACTGCCGATAGCGGCAGCTTAGAGGCAACCTTTGAATTCGCTTAGACGGGACGCTTAGACCGATGAGAGAGAGAGCTGAGCTAAATTAAACCGCTGCTACCGTTACACCGAATCAGCCGAGGCAAAGCGGCGGCGCGTGACCTTCAACAGGTAAACGTTTGCCTTCTGAGAGCCAAACACAGTGCCGGGCCGAGGCTGATATCCTGTTGCAATCCGCTTATGGCGTCCGCTTATGGCGACCACAATCGCAGCACGCCACCTCGCCCGGGCCGCCGCCGCCCGCCGCCCGCCGCCCGCCGCCCGCCGCCGCCGCCTGCCGCCCGGGCCGCCTGCCGCCCGCCGCCCGCCGCCCGCCGCCCGCCGCCTGCCGCCTGCCGCCTGCCGCCCGCCGCCCGCCGCCCGCCGCCTGCCGCCCGCCGCCCGCCGCCCGCCGCCCGCCGCCGCCCGCCGCCGCCGCCGCCTGCCGCCCGCCGCCCGCCGCCCGCCGCCCGCCGCCTGCCGCCCGCCGCCCGCCGCCCGCCGCCCGCCGCCCGCCGCCCGCCGCCCGCCGCCCGCCGCCCGCCGCCCGCCGCCCGCCGCCCGCCGCCCGCCGCCCGCCGCCTGCCGCCTGCCGCCTGCCGCCTGCCGCCTGCCGCCTGCCGCCTGCCGCCCGCCGCCCGCCGCCCGCCGCCCGCCGCCCGCCGCCCGCCGCCGCCGCCGCCGCCGCCGCCGCCAGGACCGCCCGGGCCGGCGCCGCACGGAATGGGCACCGTTTTTCGGTGGTCCGCCTTTTCCCGGTAAGAGCGTGCCGAGATCAGGAGCGGTGCCGTTCGCCCAAGTTTCGATCAGCACGCAGGGAGCCGAGCAGCCGTTCCGACGGGGTAGAGGTGTCCACGGCTGCAGCGTGAGTTAAAACAGCAGCGTGCGGTAACCGACACTCTGAAGTTCCAATGCCCTAAATGTCATTTCCCTCCCGTCACAGGCAAGGGGTGACCACGGATGTGACCGTGAGTTAGAACAGCAGCGTGAGATAGCTGACATTCTCAAACTCTACTGCCCGAAAGGTCATTTCTCTTCATGTCTCCACCAGCATGAATATCATGCACCCAGCTTCCGTTGCCTCCCCGGTACCACTTCGTGCCTGCCACTCCGCCATTCACACATACGAGGCAGGAAACGCCGGTCCTCCAGACAGGATACACTCAATGACTCAGCTAAAAACACAGCACCAACAACGCTGCCCGCCGCCGCCGCCAGCGACCTTGCAAGGCTGCGTGGTGCCGACCTCGCCGCCGCCGCCGCTGACTCGGGCTGGCCGCGCCGCGCCGCGCCGCCGCACCGCCGCACTTTCCATTTCCTCTGGTGCGTCCGTGGTCGACAATTACTCAGCACGCCCACTATGCCCTCCGCCCTGCGCGTGCCTCCTCAGTCTCCCCTCCCCGGCGACCCAGCTCGCCGCAGATTGTTTGGAGTCGGGGGCGAGTCAGGGGCGAGTCAGGGGCGCGTCAGAGGCACGCATATTGGTTTGGCGTCAGGGGCACATGGAGGGTGGACGGAGGGAGAGGAAGGGAGGGCAGCAGGTCACTCGGGGCGCAGGTAGATTGCCCGGCCTTCGGACGGAGATTGGATGGGCGGTACGGGGAGGGCAGAGACCGTGTCTGGTGTGCTGAACGAGCCCACAGGCGTGCGGTGGTAGGTTGAACTGATCATGGTCGGTTAACCCGCGTCCTAGTGGGGGAGGGGTCATTTTGACCCCCCCCCCCCCCCCCTCCCCCCCCCCCCCCCCCGTGGCTTTTCTATCATAGCAGGAAAACGGCGGCGCGGAGTGCCGCAAAATTTTGCATAGCTGTTTGGGCATCAATTACCCACACTTTGTGAAAGTTTTACCCCAGTTCATGCCAGGTTAGGTCACCAGGTCACTTGAAGTGACCTTACCTCCTAAAATGTTGTGATCGTGCCAAAGCTACAGTTTTGGTCGGAAAGATTTGAAACTTGCATGATATCATGGGGTCATGAGTACCTCCAACTCGTTTATCTCGGATTTGTTATATCGGTGACCTAAGGTCAGGTAAATTTTCTGACTGACGACTCTAATTTTTATATATATTTTCTGACGATAAGTGAATGGGAAAATATACAAATGCTTACTATTCAACGAATCTGCATGGTATCACGTCAATTCTTTCAGAATCATGTTCTTTTAGCTCATTATTGATGACCCAGGTGCAATTGCCGCTCAGTGACCCCTGCAAGGTCATATGAGGTCATCTGAGGTCATCATCAATGTTTTGCTAGTAACTATTGATAGAATAAAGATATAGACTAGTGGATGGCAGCATTGTGTTTGGCTCGTCAAGCCGCGTCGCCCTATATGCAACATGACCTACCTGGGTCACCGAATGACCTTGACCTGAGGTCAAATTTTGTATTTGATTTAACTAGGTCAACATTAATATGTTCGGATGCGCCTTGATGAGATAAACACGATGATGGCAACAGTATTGCTCTATCTGCATTCAGTAAAAAGTTATTTGCGAAAAACAGTTTTGCAAAATCAGATTTGTTTACCTTTCATGACCTCTGGAGCCTTACATATTAACCTGAGGTCAAATGTGAGGACACCTTACCAATTGAAAATTGCAATGTCTTGCTATTGCTTGTTTCCGTTTGTTCCTAGCTACCATAGTTTTCGAGATATTTGGGAATGTTTGAAGCCGATGTCCAAAAACTGAAAATTTTACATTTGATGACCTCTGGTGACCTCAATGTTCACCTGAGGAAACAACCACCTGAAGTAACTTCGAATGTCCATGTCGAGAGCTTTCGAACGCTCTTTTCCGCGTATTTCTAGTACCTTTAGTTTACAAGTTACTGGGTGGGTCATTTTGACCTCCTCCTCCTCCTCCCCCTCCCCCCACTATGGAGAAGTTGTTTCAGAGGCCCACCAGGGCGCTGGTTAATGAGAACTGGCAACAGCTGGAATACGTTTGCGGACGTCGAGGAGACCAGAGGAAGACCCAGAGGTCGGGTGAGCTCGAGAAGATCACGTAGCATGAGAGCGAGAGCGAACCGGAGGGGTTGCTGCAGCTCAGATGGCATGAGGTGAGCTTGTGAAGTGGAAGAGGTGGAACCATGCGGAGAAGGCAGGAACTGACACTGCAAGCTGTACTTTCTACCGGCACAATAATACTCCCCCACGGCCGAACTAACGGGGAACAGTCTTCACATCAACAGCTAAGGCGCGACGCCGACCGAGGGCATGTTGCACCGCAACAGCCGGGATAAAGACGATGCAAGCAACGCGGTAATCTGGCTCAACTCAGCTCGGACCGTTCGGTTAGCTGGAAATTAGTCGCCACCCTTTTTCTCCCCGGAAAATCACTAAATAACGGATCATCTGCACATGTGCTTATACAGTTAGCCCATATGCTAAAACAGTTTCAAATCGCTGCTGCTATAACGGACCATGTGGGAAACGAGGCGTTTTTAGCAGCGTTTTTGTCGGGCGGAGAACGCTCGCTACTGACTGCCTCGCACGGAACGGCACCGGACAGCAGGAAAGGTGGGGGTGATTCCCGCATAGCTGTGGCGTCCAGTGCTAATCTCAACAGCAGGAAAGGCAAGGATGAACGCCGTCTAGCCGTGTCCTCCACTGTAAATCTCAACAGCAGGAAAGGCGGGGATGATACCTGACAAACCGTACAGTCCATTGCCAAACTCAACAGCAGGAAAGGCGGGGTTGATCATCGTTGATCGGCGGGGTTGATCATAGCCATGCCATCCACGGTCAATCTCCCGGCCAACCATCCGTGACCGCTACACGGACAACCATCCGTGACCGCTACACGGACAACCATCCGTGACCGCTACACGGACAACCATCCGTGACCGCTACACGGACAACCATCCGTGACCGCTACACGGACAACCATCCGTGACCGCTACACGGACAACCATCCGTGACCGCTACACGGACAACCATCCGTGACCGCTACACGGACAACCATCCGTGACCGCTACACAGACAACCAATCGTACCACTGCACCGCGACAAACACAAACACATTGCCGAGACAAACACACAAACACCGCGGCCGCCACCCGACGACGGCCCCGCCCGGCCGGTCAAACACGGAACACAAACACGGACCGGGCGGTCGCCGCTGTGTCGGTGACAAGGTTCACCCCTGTGTCGGTGACAAGGTTCACCCCTGTGATGGTGACAAGGTTCACCCCTGTGATGGTGACAAGGTTCACCCCTGTGTCGGTGACAAGGTTCACCCCTGTGTCGGTGACAAGGTTCACCCCTGTGTCGGTGACAAGGTTCACCCCTGTGATGGTGACAAGGTTCACCCCTGTGATGGTGACAAGGTTCACCCCTGTGTCGGTGACAAGGTTCACCCCTGTGTCGGTGACAAGGTTCACCCCTGTGTCGGTGACAAGGGTCACCCCTGTGATGGTGACAAGGTTCACCCCTGTGTCGGTGACAAGGTTCACCCCTGTGTCGGTGACAAGGTTCACCCCTGTGTCGGTGACAAGGTTCACCCCTGTGTCGGTGACAAGGTTCACCCCTGTGTCGGTGACAAGGTTCACCCCTGTGTCGGTGACAAGGTTCACCCCTGTGTCGGTGACAAGGTTCACCCCTGTGTCGGTGACAAGGTTCACCCCTGTGTCGGTGACAAGGTTCACCCCTGTGATGGTGACAAGGTTCACCCCTGTGTCGGTGACAAGGTTCACCCCTGTGATGGTGACAAGGTTCACCCCTGTGTCGGTGACAAGGTTCACCCCTGTGTCGGTGACAAGGTTCACCCCTGTGTCGGTGACAAGGTTCACCCCTGTGTCGGTGACAAGGTTCACCCCTGTGTCGGTGACAAGGTTCACCCCTGTGTCGGTGACAAGGTTCACCCCTGTGTCGGTGACAAGGTTCACCCCTGTGTCGGTGACAAGGTTCACCCCTGTGTCGGTGACAAGGTTCACCCCTGTGTCGGTGACAAGGTTCACCCCTGTGTCGGTGACAAGGTTCACCCCTGTGTCGGTGACAAGGTTCACCCCTGTGTCGGTGACAAGGTTCACCCCTGTGTCGGTGACAAGGTTCACCCCTGTGTCGGTGACAAGGTTCACCCCTGTGTCGGTGACAAGGTTCACCCCTGTGTCGGTGACAAGGTTCACCCCTGTGTCGGTGACAAGGTTCACCCCTGTGTCGGTGACAAGGTTCACCCCTGTGTCGGTGACAAGGTTCACCCCTGTGTCGGTGACAAGGTTCACCCCTGTGTCGGTGACAAGGTTCACCCCTGTGTCGGTGACAAGGTTCACCCCTGTGTCGGTGACAAGGTTCACCCCTGTGTCGGTGACAAGGTTCACCCCTGTGTCGGTGACAAGGTTCACCCCTGTGTCGGTGACAAGGTTCACCCCTGTGATGGTGACAAGGGTCACCCCTGTGATGGTGACAAGGTTCACCCCTGTGTCGGTGACAAGGTTCACCCCTGTGTCGGTGACAAGGTTCACCCCTGTGTCGGTGACAAGGTTCACCCCTGTGATGGTGACAAGGGTCACCCCTGTGATGGTGACAAGGTTCACCCCTGTGTCGGTGACAAGGTTCACCCCTGTGATGGTGACAAGGTTCACCCCTGTGTCGGTGACAAGGTTCACCCCTGTGTCGGTGACAAGGTTCACCCCTGTGTCGGTGACAAGGTTCACCCCTGTGTCGGTGACAAGGTTCACCCCTGTGATGGTGACAAGGTTCACCCCTGTGTCGGTGACAAGGTTCGCCCCTGTGTCGGTGACAAGGTTCACCCCTGTGTCGGTGACAAGGTTCACCCCTGTGATGGTGACAAGGTTCACCCCTGTGTCGGTGACAAGGTTCACCCCTGTGTCGGTGACAAGGTTCACCCCTGTGTCGGTGACAAGGTTCACCCCTGTGTCGGTGACAAGGTTCACCCCTGTGTCGGTGACAAGGTTCACCCCTGTGTCGGTGACAAGGTTCACCCCTGTGTCGGTGACAAGGTTCACCCCTGTGTCGGTGACAAGGTTCACCCCTGTGTCGGTGACAAGGTTCACCCCTGTGATGGTGACAAGGTTCACCCCTGTGTCGGTGACAAGGTTCACCCCTGTGTCGGTGACAAGGTTCACCCCTGTGTCGGTGACAAGGTTCACCCCTGTGTCGGTGACAAGGTTCACCCCTGTGTCGGTGACAAGGTTCACCCCTGTGTCGGTGACAAGGTTCACCCCTGTGTCGGTGACAAGGTTCACCCCTGTGTCGGTGACAAGGTTCACCCCTGTGTCGGTGACAAGGTTCACCCCTGTGTCGGTGACAAGGTTCACCCCTGTGTCGGTGACAAGGTTCACCCCTGTGTCGGTGACAAGGTTCACCCCTGTGTCGGTGACAAGGTTCACCCCTGTGTCGGTGACAAGGTTCACCCCTGTGTCGGTGACAAGGTTCACCCCTGTGATGGTGACAAGGTTCACCCCTGTGTCGGTGACAAGGTTCACCCCTGTGTCGGTGACAAGGTTCACCCCTGTGATGGTGACAAGGGTCACCCCTGTGATGGTGACAAGGTTCACCCCTGTGTCGGTGACAAGGTTCACCCCTGTGTCGGTGACAAGGTTCACCCCTGTGTCGGTGACAAGGTTCACCCCTGTGTCGGTGACAAGGTTCACCCCTGTGTCGGTGACAAGGTTCACCCCTGTGATGGTGACAAGGTTCACCCCTGTGTCGGTGACAAGGTTCACCCCTGTGTCGGTGACAAGGGTCACCCCTGTGTCGGTGACAAGGTTCGCCCCTGTGTCGGTGACAAGGTTCACCCCTGTGTCGGTGACAAGGTTCACCCCTGTGTCGGTGACAAGGTTCACCCCTGTGTCGGTGACAAGGTTCACCCCTGTGATGGTGACAAGGTTCACCCCTGTGTCGGTGACAAGGTTCACCCCTGTGTCGGTGACAAGGTTCACCCCTGTGATGGTGACAAGGTTCACCCCTGTGTCGGTGACAAGGTTCACCCCTGTGTCGGTGACAAGGTTCACCCCTGTGATGGTGACAAGGTTCACCCCTGTGTCGGTGACAAGGGTCACCCCTGTGTCGGTGACAAGGTTCACCCCTGTGTCGGTGACAAGGTTCACCCCTGTGTCGGTGACAAGGTCACCAGTCGGCCCCGATACACGTCTGGCTCCGCGTCGGGTCATTTGTCACAGCCATAGCAGGTTTCAGAGTGCAGACCATCACGGCTCGTGTTGCGTGGTACTGTCACTGTCTACTGTCAGTGTGGGTGTGGTTGGCTTTCTTTTTTTCTCTTTTTTTTTTGGGGGGGGGGGCACTTCAGCGTGTTGAGGCTATCAAACGCCCTTCCAGTCTACGCTAGTTCAGCGCAGTCACGAGTGGGGGTCGTATACTATGTTAAAGTGGATATTCTGTAGCTAACAGAGAACTCGTTTGATGTTGATTGTTGCAATGTCCCCTAGTACGTCGTCAAGCGATGCATTCCGGAAGAAACGCGACTTTATGACTCTCAACTGTTTGCAGGTGTCGCTAGGGGATAAAACGTGTTGTACGCTCAGTGGAGCGTTGCAGTAGCTGCATACAGGCGGCTGCGAACTGGTCAGATAGTGGTCAGATAGGGGGCTGTCAGTGTCAGGGGAGGAACATAGGAGTGGCGCTGGAGTGACAGCGGATGGGTGATGGGTGATGGGTGATGGGTGATGGTTGATGGGTGGTGGGTGGTGTGTGATGGGTGATGGGTGATGGGTGATGGGTGATGGGTGATGGGTGATGGATGATGGATGATGGGTGATGTGTGATGGGTGATGGGTGATGGGTGATGGATGATGGATGATGGGTGATGGGTGATGGGTGATGACAGATAGGGTGGTGGGTGATGGGTGATGGGTGATGGGTGATGGATGATGGGTGATGGGTGATGGATGATGGGTGATGGGTGATGGGTGATGACAGATAGGGTGGTGGGTGATGGGTGATGGGTGATGGATGATGGGTGATGGGTGATGGGTGATGGGTGATGGGTGATGACAGATAGGGTGGTGGGTGGTGTGTGATGGGTGATGTGTGATAGGTGATGGGTGATGGGTGATGGATGATGGGTGATGGGTGATGGATGATGACAGATAGGGTGGTGGGTGATGGGTGATGGGTGATGGATGATGGGTGATGGGTGATGGGTGATGGGTGATGGGTGATGGGTGATGGATGATGGGTGATGGATGATGGGTGATGGGTGATGGGTGATGACAGATAGGGTGGTGGGTGATGGGTGATGGGTGATGGGTGATGGGTGATGGTTGATGGTTGATGGTTGATGGTTGATGACTGATGGGTGATGGGTGATGTGTGATGTGTGATGTGTGATGGGTGATGGATGATGGGTGATAGGTGATGGGTGATGGGTGATGGGTGATGGGTGATGGATGATGGGTGATGGATGATGGGTGATGGGTGATGGGTGATGACAGATAGGGTGGTGGGTGGTGGGTGATGGGTGATGGGTGATGGGTGATGGGTGATGGTTGATGGTTGATGGTTGATGGTTGATGACTGATGGGTGATGGGTGATGTGTGATGTGTGATGTGTGATGGGTGATGGGTGATGGGTGATGGGTGATGGGTGATGGGCGATGGATGGCGGGTGATGGGTGGTGTGTGATGGATGATGGGTGATGGGTGATGACTGATGGGTGATGGGTGATGGATGATGGGTGATGGGTGATGGGTGATGGGTGATGGGTGATGGGTGATGGGTGATGCTAGGGTGATGGGTGATGGGTGATGGGTGATGGATGATGACAGATAGGATGGCAGTTGAGGCCGTGGTGGGTGGTAAGGAAGGTGCGGGTGACCCCGTCTGCACGAGGGCTGGGTCGGGTCACAAGTCAGTTGAGTCGCGAGGGTCGTCCGGGACGAGCAGGTCCCGAGGGTCGGATCGGGTCGGCAAGGGTCGCGAGGGTCGCGAGGGTCAGATCGAGTCGAGAGGGCCGTTTGGGTTGGTCGAATGAACAGGCGGCACAGGTCACGGGCGATCAGGCGATCAGGTGGTCGGGCGTGCGATGCATGCTCGACTGATCAAACCGGGAGGAGCAAGTCAAGGCTGGGCCGGACCAGTCGGGACGAATTGGGGACAACATGAGAATGCGGCTGGGTGAAGAAAGGAACTAGATGGTCAAGAAAGTACGAAAAGGGCAGTGAGAGGCAATGCCAATTATATTTGAGTGGATGGATTTGTGGGATCAGAGCCTTTCCCTAGGCAGAGCTTACTTCCCTGGGCCCCTACCTACCCTGGGCCCCTACCATATGACCGTGTTATTCCAATTTATTGGCAGAATTTAGCGGCGAAAGTGTTGTGTGCTCGGAAGTTGAAACACATTACGCCCAGCTCTGATGTAATCTGATGACCTCTGATGACCTGTTTACTGCCGCTGCCACCGACCGCAGGTCATCCCATCCCGGCCAGGGGCTAATATCGAGCACCGAAGCAGTTTGAAAACCACCTTGCCGGGGTGGGTGAGCTTTCAGCCAGACTATCCACCAACTGAGCTACGTGGGCGGATTGATGGACATGGTGAACTGAGGGCTACGATGAAGTGATCAGGGACAAAAAGAGACGTATGTGTATTTTGTGTTTAGCCACAAAGTATAAATTCAGGATGACTAAGACATGTTCCGCTCATTGGTCGTTTCATCTGCCCAGCAACTAACCGGTATCAGTGAGCCAGCCGCCGGGTTAGGTTGCACGCTAGACACCCCCTAGTGGGAGTTAATGAGATCACTGCTCCCACCGCCGCTCCCACCGCCGCTCCCACCGCCGCTCCCACCGCCGCTCCGACCGCCGCGCCCAGCCAAGCCCAGCCAAGCCCAGCCGAGCTCCGCCGACAGCAGGGCACGTGAGAGACGTTCCACACGGGGCCGGCTCCCTCCATGCTCCACTGCCGCCTTCCCGCCGACAGCAGGGCACGTGAGAGACGTTCCACACGGGGCCGGCTCCCCTCCATGCTCCACTGCCGCCTTCCCGCCGACAGCAGGGCACGTGAGAGACACCCCACACGGGGCTGCCTCCCGTGGAGGCACGAGCCACTGCCGCCTTCCCGCCGACAGCAGGGCACGTGAGAGACACCCCACACGGGGCTGCTTCCCGTGGAGGCACGAGCCACTGCCGCCTTTCCGACGACAGCAGCACACGTGAGAGACGTTTCACATTGGGTCGCCTCCCCTCCACGCGCCGCCGCCGCCGCCGTCTCCCCGCGCCGCGTGCACGAGCCGCGGGACGCGCCCGGCCCCGGAACACGCCGTGACCTTCCCGCTGTGTTCTGCACGTGCAGCATTAGCTATGTGCGGCGCGCCAAGACGGCGGAACGTTACTCAGAACGGCAATAAAACGTCGCCCGTCGTGCGTCCGCGCCCGTGGAGGATGTCGCAATGAGCGACCTCTGCGGCGGCCTGTTACGCGCTGTTGTTTCGTCCCGTCTCAGCGATCCCTGAGAGCCGCCACACGCCGCTGTCCCAGCCTACACCTGGAATTCACACAGCCTGGTCGCCGCTGTCCCGGCCCGTCCAACCGTCTGCCGTTTTAGCCGCTGGCAAGAAGCCGTACTAGCCACGAGTACATCGTGGGTGGCCTTAATACACGTCTGATTTGTATCCTGACTGAGCGCAGACGGCGCGCCCGGGTGTTCGGCCGGGTGTTCGGCCGTGTGTTCTGCAGGGTGTTCTACAGGGTGTTCTGCAGGGTGTTCAGCCGGCTGAACATCCAGTCTGCCGTGGTGTCACTCGTGCCGCCTAGGTTGCGCTCAGCTGTCATCGACCTAGCAACACGGGCCGCATCAGTTGGGCTGATGACGCAATCACGGCGTTCATCAGCTGATGATGACGTCATCAGGGCGGCATCGGCTCATGCTGCCCACATTGCAGACGAGGTGGTGATACTGCTCCACGGGCTTAACCCACAGATGCCGATAGCCATGCAGCCGCCGAGGCAAAGCTCAGCTAATT
Source organism: Chirona hameri (assembly GCA_036785665.1). Classification (NCBI taxonomy): domain Eukaryota; kingdom Metazoa; phylum Arthropoda; class Thecostraca; order Balanomorpha; family Balanidae; genus Chirona; species Chirona hameri. Next base: position 35,698 of record JAXIVJ010004036.1, read on the forward strand.
GACATGACCACGCAGCAGGTGGTTTCAAGGAAAACCCGGCGCTGAAACCGGCTCTTTTTATCCGACTTTTCACGTTCGACACGGAAAATACATCAAATATAGCCGGAGTCTACAAATGGAGTGACACCTCGGCGGTGTAAAACATGCTTCAGGAGTCCGTGCGTCGAGGTGCGGATCCCGTCACAAATTATGGCTAGGAACATATCGGATATTGGCCGAATGATCATGAGAAGTTGTACTGTGCTCTGGTCTGTATACTGTGTTATGTACGGGTGGACTGGCCACTAAGTTTTTGGACAAACTTTGAAACGTAGTAGCTGGACTATGTGCATTCATATCCAAATGAAAATTGGCAGACACGATGATCGTACTGTTGGCTACCTGTGCACCATCAGTGTACCACCTGGCCAGCGCCGTGCCGAGCTGCAGCGCGCACGCCCTCACCGACCCTCATCATCATACGGTGCGCGGCACCTCCTCGTCGACGGAGGCTAAGGCAGTGCGGGTCCGGCGTCTCGGCTGCTCGCCAGAACGAGCTTCCCAACCTCTCTCGTACACCTTCTGCTTATCCATACCCCATAAATCTTCTATGGGGCGCAGCTGGGGCACGTTAACCCGGCATTGACTGGGGGCACAGCCGAACGCCATTGGCAGGGGGGGGGGGCTTTTTTCGCCCCCCCCCCCCCCTGATTATCTTCCGAACCAATAACCGCAGCGAGACACGCAAGGCGGCAATCGAAAGCTCTCGATGAGACTCTTCCAAAGCATACACGAAATTTCCCAAATAAAGTCATATGTCAGGTCACGGTCAGGTCAAAGGTCAAAAGTTGAGATATTTGAGTTTGTGGGCCATACTTCCATCAAAAGCCTTAGATTGCGACTATTATCGCACAAAGTGCTCTCAAAGGTATAATGCATCTCCCGCATAAGCAAAGGTGAAATTGTAAGCAAAGGTCAAGGTCAAGGTCAAATCACAAAAGGTCACAGGTCTACGAAAGCCATGCGACACATGTTTTATGGGTTATTCTGCACGTATAATTCGATAGTAGCAGCTATTTTCACAATCTGACACCATATATGATCAAGGTCAGGTCATATAAGGTTACAATTTCAAATTTATAAATATGAATACAACAGGCATGTTTCTAGACCAGTTTTGTCTCAGAAATGGCAAATGCTGTCATCTATTTTTTGTATCTGGTCACTAAAAGCCAAAAAACGCAATTAAAAAATATGACGTCATGAGTTACTCATACTTAGCGAACCATAATTCAGTCAAAAATAAAGATATTGCTTTGAAATTTGGTTTGGGTATTGTCCACAGGTGTTGCTTCAACATATCTTCCGGTTTTTTTAATGTTAGAAAAGTTTTATTTTGAGGGATTTTTGTTCTTTAAAAAATCGTGTTTTATTTTTGGGGGTCAAAAAGCAAAATTTCACAAATCCGAGATAGCCATTTTGTAGCCCTTGCTATTTGCTATCTTGTGACGTTTTTCGATTGCATGTTTCTCACAATCTGGCATTTGTACGGCCTGCTAAAGTTTAACTAATTTTTGTGTCAAACTCGTGTGGTGACGTCACTAAATTCGCTATATCCCGAGAGAGAAAAAAAATAGACGAAATTGCTGCATGTGTACACAGAAGGCGTAAAACTGATGTAGGAAAAGGTACCTACAGTTTCACGTCGATAGCGCTATTGTTTTTTGAGCTATTACGAAAGTTCGTCAGGGAGGCAAAAAACGCCCCCCCCCCCCCCCCCCCCCCAGGGACTATCCCACCTTAACATTATATTTGAGTTGAGATAGCCATTTTGATGGCTTGGCATTGAAATTAAGTATGGTAGCAGTTCAAACCACAGTGATTTAAAAGATATTAGAGTATGATTTTGACATCTGCAAAAAAAATAAGGCCCATGTGTATTTGAATAGCGCCTCTAAACCGACAGCGTCGTCTCTCTTTACCCACCTGGTAATGATAGTCGACTTGTTTTAAGGTGAACCTTGGAGATATTTGCTACGTTTCAATGGTTTGGTAGTTGGTTTATTTGTATTAAAAGCGCCAGAATTGTCCCGAAATAATTGTGCCCATACTTTGGCAGCGTAAAGGATTGCTGTGTAGCACTCTAGAGCTTAATGACGTCATCAACCAAAATATTAAAACTTAACTTTGTATTAAATTGGGCACTGTTTGCGAGAAACAAATGTCATAATCGTGTTCGGCAGCAATTACTTCATATTGTGCACCACAAGCGGCGTACATTTGGCAACTTTTGGGAAGGTGGGACAGTCCCTTTAAAGGGAAATAATTACCTTTTTCCACAAAAATGGAGTTAGCACTTGAAATCGCCAGACGAGACCAAAATATATTGTAAATTCATCACATTTTGCATGAAAACTTCCCTACCGAAAGATATTTCAAGTTAAAGTTGATAAGCGTTTCACACTTTTAACGACCGGTACTTGCAAGTACTTTTTGGTCCTCATCAAACTGCGGGCTTTTCCCGTATTGTTTTTTTTTACGCAATGGAGTGGAAAATATATTGTGCGTTCTGTTTTTTGTGATTATATGCCCGGCGAGCTTCTAAAACTAACAGCGATTGGAAAAAGTGGCAATAGAATCGGGAGCTCATCGATGCACATCAACGGCGGCATAGTTAGTGGTTGCTACCCTCAATTTTTGCAAATCGATTCATTTGTTTTCAACATTAGGAGTATAATATAATTTGTCTGTGGCTGTAAATAACACTATGCTTTATATTATCATGAAAAATAATAACTTTTCCCAAAAAAACTAACAAACAATAACACAAAACTGGCAATTAAATCGGAAGCTCATCGATGCACATCGATGGCGACCTATTTAGCGTCGGCGATTTGTTTACAAAGTCATTGTCATGCTTCTCGGCGCACTTAACCACTGTGGCGCGTTGTTCCTGATTTGTATACCCAAGTCCCGTAGCAGGCTTTGTTAATGACGTCACTGGTGTCATTCTTGTGTAGCATTGCAAAATATATCTGATTTTGAGTTGAAAGCTAATTAAAGACTTATTCAAATTATTGTTTTTAAGTTTGAATTTTCCTGTTAATCATTATTAAAGGTATTTTATCACTGTATTTCATAGTAGTTGACACTTCAGAAACTTATGACGTAATAATATTGTATCCAATATGCATTTCCCTCGCCTTTTGCTATTGTGGCGCAGTGCCGAGTGCTTTGCGAATACTGGTAGGGAAGGACAAATTTGTCAATGACCTTCATGAAGTACACAAGGTACTTGTTTTGTATTTTTTCCAAACTTACAACTTTGAATTTGGGAATCATTTTATTTAATTCTTAAACTTAAATAAAATCATTTTAAAACTATAACGGTAGCCTAAGAAATTGTTGCAACAAAATCAAAAGGTCATTATTTCCCTTTAAAGGAAATGTTTCACCTTTCTGAAAGTTGTCAAATACACGCTGGTTGTAGTATAAAATATGAAGCAAGTGCTGCTGAAAACGATGGTGACATTTTTTCACTCTAAAAGTCCCTGTATACAAATTAAGTTTTCAGATTTGGGCGAATGACGTCATTATAGACCGCCGCTGATTGGCTGACAAAGTGGGATTGGCTGGAAAAGTGGCTGTCAGCCAATCAGCGGCTGCACCAGCCTAGAGTCATTTTACAAATGGTAAATTAAATTGCTTAAAAACGGTCAAGTTTTGAGAAAAAATGACCTTAGTAATTTAGACATTTCAATAACGGCCCAAGATAATGGCTATATCAGTTTAAAACTAATACAAAGGTGAAACATTCCCTTTAAGGGATTCTCGTCGTGCTCGACCACGTGGACTTTGTCCTCCTTCAGCAGCTGCACCGCCCCCGGGCATAATGCACAGTCGCCAGGTCGGGCCAGAAGATTTACCCCCCCCCCCCCCCCAATCCCCGGACAGTGCTGGCGAAAGGGGACCAGTACCTTGCTTAGGCATCGGTCTCGGTCGATAGTTTAGGCTCCAGAGGTCATCAAATGTCACGCTGGCCGTTTTTGGTCCAAAGGTTTATCGCGAATAACCTTTTACCTAATAAAGATAGGGCAATAATTTTGACGTCGTCGTGTTTGTCTCGTCAAGGCGCTTCGAACCATATGCATGATAACCAGGTCAGGTCAACTTCGAAATACGAGCCAAATACGATACTAGCTCGAGTTTGCTATAATTTGGATTAATATCAAAGTATTTGGCCACCAGATCTCGAGCATGCTGCTTGTAAAAGGACGACATAACTACTGAGGAATTAAGATACATAAATTGTTGTTTGCACATATGTACCAAATACGTCATTATAGAGATGTCTTTCAGTGTCTTTCAGTGTGCAAAATTTCTCCTGAAAAAAAAATGGATAAAACATAACATCTCAAAGTGTGTCCAAAAACTTAGTGCCCACCCGTTAGTTCACCTTTTTCGGCTGCATACTATAGAAGGTATAGTAGCCTCACACTAGGTTGAAAGATACCCATCTGTCTCAAACTGGGGTGGTTGCAGATTGGAATGATAATGAACGCCAGCGCAGCAAAGCCTGGCTGTTGAGGAGTGCCATGTGGCTGAAGCCTCACTCTTTCGTTACAGCTCAGTGACTGCGACTACCACATCTACAGAGCACGAAAGGCCCAACTGGTGAGCTTACACGTGATCATTAAGAACACGTCCTTGCATTCCATGTGAGCAGCAGATCGTGTTTCGATAGGAAAATAGTATTAATTGCATCCGTGACACTGTCTGAAATGTCATATAATACGGAAAACGAGGGCGCCTCAGGAGCGCGGTTTCCTAAAGTTAACACGATCTTACCCGTCAGCGAGACAGGGTTTCGTCGTTGTAAGGACATGGCCTTGCATAGTGCATACCCGAAAGCATTGATAAGCTGACAAAGTGGATTGTCTCCATGTAAACCGTTCAGAATGCAACAAGAACATTTTGTTTTAGAACAGTGTTATTCTGTCTCTACACTGTGCCGGTGCTATATATATATATACATATATATATATATATATAGTTTAGAGGAGTCGGTTGTGTCTCGTTGCCTAGACTTCCTAGCAAACTTTAAACAAGCAAAAACCCGAGAATCCGTGCGATAACGGAAAACGAACAACATAGAGAACAACCATAGCTGACGCGACACAGACACACTACTTTTCAGTTGGATCCCATCAGTTGGATCCCATCAACTGATTGATCTACCGCTCCAGGGAAACCTCGCTTTCCTCCCATCCAGCACCGGGTTAAATACACCCTGTCAACAAACTATTGTAGCACGCATCCGTGCTCCCCAAATCAATTAAAGCCCATGAATATGTGCGAATAATCGGAAACCACAAGCTAATTACATGACAAAGATGCTAATACTTTGACTGATTTGGTGGAAAACATTCCCCGGAGCTTCAGGTGATTTAGTGGCTGCCAAACTGCCAGTCACCACTTTTCTTATCACTCATAAATCTGACGGAAAACATTCGTTCCTGGAGGCCATCAGCACCTCCACCAGAACGAATTCAAAGGATGCCTCGAGACATTCCTTGTTGGACATTCTCCTTGTGTTCGCCACCAATACATCAATTGTACTATGGAACTCGGCCAAGTCCTTTTCAATGATGTGAAAAACTCCCGTTAATAGAATCCTAAGCCCCCAGTCATCGCTCCAATCTGCGGCACAGATAACAGCTGACACTTTCGCCTGAGCCGTGTACAGTTAGTTTAGCACGAGGTGTCCGACGGAGCGGGTTAGCGAGTTGAAAGCTCGGCACCAGCCAAGGCTGACTGCTCACCATCGCTAACGGGCCCGCCGGCGGCCGTCAGCCGCCAGCTGGTGTGACATGACTCCGGCCGCCATCGGCCACAGCACACGGACAAAATCCGTCCTGTATGGCTCACCAACGGGCGCGGGCAGACCATCAGTGAGCCCCGCCAGCGGGTGGGGTGGGGGGGGGGGGGGGGACCCGGATTTGACCAGCCCGGACCGAGCGTCACGCTGGCCGAGGGTCGACGCAGCACCTGTACCTCGTTAGTAGCATACAGTGGCCAGCGCCAGGCGTCACCTCCACAGGTGTCCCGGACTGGCCGTCAGCCTGATCACGCCGGGCCACCACGGACGGCAATGTGGTGCTGTGTCGTCCCAGCCGCCCCGCCCCCGCCCCGCCCCCGCCTCCGCCCGAGCACAGCGTCACAAACAGTCGACTGGCCGCAGGTCACCCTGCACGCGATTTATTAAAGTCACACACGCGCCCGGCCGTCGCCCTATCACAGACTGGAGGCCACGGCCGGGCCCATTCACGGAGACACACAATCACGATAATCACGAGAATCACGCGGGCCCTCACGCCCGCATCACGGTCGGTCCCAGCCGTGTCACGACGCGCGCCGCACGTCACGAGTGTCCGCTGCCGGGGCCGGCCGCCACCGCACGTCCGGCACGTCCGGCACGTCCGGCACGCACGGCACGTACACCCCGCCGGCAGAGGCGACAAAAAGCACACCACGAGCACCGTTAACGGTCACACCGCGCCGCCGCCGCCGCGCCGTCCGCCGCCGACGCCGGCGCCACTGACGCCGACGCGTCTGCAGTGTCCTCCGACGTCGTCGCGTCGCCGACGACGGCGCGGATGCGGTCAACCCGCGGTCGCGCTACCTTGGCCGCCTTCCTCCGCATGCTCTTGCGGGAGGGCGTGCGCGCGCGCGGGGCTCGCTTGGCCGCCTTGCTGGGCCGGCGCGCGCGGTCGTCGGCGGGGCGAGGCGGCCGACTGACCAGCTCGGACCAGAGAGGCCGGTCGGTGTCGGTGAATCCGGCCCGCGGACTCAGCTTCTCCGACTCCTCCAGCCAGCGGGTGATCGGGTTCTGGCGACTGAACGCGAACGGCGCGCGCGTCGGCGACACCGGTGACGTCGCGTCACCCTCGGTCGGCGACGTGGGCGACGTGGGCGACGCGGGAGCATCGTCGGTGGCGTACACGAGCGGCATTCGCGCAAAGCGTCTGTAAAACTCATCGTCCATCACAGAGGGCGGTTTGGGCTCGGCAGTGTCCGCGTCCAGGCGTCGCGCGGTCTTCTTGGCCCTCTTGCCGGACAGCCGGCGGAGACTGCGGCGGAGGTTGTCACGCGTGGCCACGACGGTCGGCTGCCGGCGCCGCGCGCCGCCTCGCGCCCACCGGCCCTCTTCATCGGCGTCCTCCAGGCGAGGTTTCTCCATCGAGTGCACGCCTGACGTGCATGAGGAGCCGAAAGTTGAGGTCACCGGCAGGTCAGTGGGCGGCGAGCGGCGCGGCCGGGACACCGGCGACTCTGAGGCCGCCTTGCCGCCGCCGCCCGGCAGCGGGGAGTCGAACGGCACAGACTTGCCCTGGAGCGCGAAATTCCGCGATCCTGACGCCTTGTCGAGTGTATCGTCGTCGCTGATCTGGATCCAGTCCGTGTACGAAATGGTGCCCTGAGATTGGGTCGAATGACTCTCCAGCGTGCCGGGCAGCTCGGTGTCTCCCGGCGTCACCAATTCCTCCTCATCGCGGCCCTCGTCATCGACGTAGTAGATGCCGCGATTCGTCACCACAGCCTTCTTGCGCGCCGTGCGCCGACCGGAGCGGCGCATCGACGCCTTCTTGAACGAGGTGCTTCGCGCGAAGCGCGACACCGTGACGTCATCCTCGGGACGCTTCTTGGCGGAGAACATGCGCCGCAGCTTCTCCAGAGTGCCCTTCATCGTGGTGTGTTGATGCGTCACCGAGTATCGCTGCTGCGCCGCTGCCGTCTCAGCATGGCAGCCAGGGGGCTGACGGCAGTCCAGGCGCTGGCGACCCGCGCCCGCCGGCTCCGCTGACTCGCCTCGCGCGGCGCTCACGCGGCTCGCGGCGCACCAGCCGCCCAACGCGCCCGCCTCTGTCCACGCGCCGCTCACACTGGCGCGGCCAGGCGCGGCAGCGGGCTCCGAGGCGGCGGCAGCGCGCGGGCCAGCGCCAGCGACGGTGCTGCCGCCTACCGGCGGCCGGCGCGGACGTTACCCCCGTCGGTCGGCCGGCCGGCAGCGGCACGACCTTGGTGGGAACCCCGACGCGTCCCCTTGCGAGCCGCTGTTGCTGCGGTGTTTACCTCGGGGAGACGGCGACGGCGCCGCGTGCCGGGCAGGAGGGGAGGCAGGCCGTGCGGTATTCTGAGCGGTGCTAAGTGGCACCGCAGCGCGAGCCGCCGTAATCGCGGCATACCTGAGCGGTGTCGCGACAAAGGGTCGGATCGCGAGGGACGGGGTTAGGGGTTACAGATGATGGCTGATTACATACTTCAGCAAAGAGCCAAGGCAGTGTGAATGCCTCCATTTGCAATGCAAATAGCGAGGGTGCCCCGCAAGGAGCTGCACAGAACACCTCGCAGTCGTCGTTGCTTCGCTTGGTGGATATTTGCATTATAGATGCATCGCTCCATTCACCCCCACACATAGTCGAATGAGCAATGGCATGTCGCCATCCATAGTCGAATGAGCAATGGCATGTCGCCATCCAGAAACAGTTCGTAACGACGTCTTGTCGGCGATTTTTGGGAAAAGGTCGGAGTTCGACCCCAGGAATTATCCAGCGGAGCATGTTGATGATATCCCCAGAACATGCACCTAAATAGCGACATAACCTGCAATACAATGGATTCGATCTAAATCGAGTGAGCAAAAGGCGATCATCGCACGGTCACGCACAACATTAAAGAATGGGGATCGACGTGAAAAGTGCTACAACCGAGAAAGTCATAGCCTATTCACGTCACAGAAGATAAAACATGCCGCTTAGTTTCGCCCACGCCAGCCACAGAAACGCAGCCAATTACGGATTATAGCCACAGAAACACAGTTAATTGTGCATTTTGCAGTTAACTCAACTGGTGTCAGAGCTGACAGCTCAGCTCTGCAGGACATTTATTGTCCCAATTTTCGAAGTACTCCGACAAGAGCTCTTTGTCCCGAAGAGTGGAGGGCGACGACTCCTACGAAGAAAATTGCACCCACCATCCACCGCCCTGGGAAGCAATAGTAAATCTTCCCTTTATTGTCAGAGAGGCAGGCGGAACGCGACTTACCGTCTAAATAAATCCCCGTAATGCGCATTCCAAGCAGAGGGGGCCGTGGACGGGCAGCAGCTAAATCAGACCTGTAGCGCCACCTTTTGTCAAGTTACTGTACTACAGGTTCCTGATTCCGCCACAGGCGGCGCCACAGTACGGCGCGCCTCTCCAGCTGGTATCAGGAACGTGACCGCTTCGGCGATCACGCCCACTACAAAAAAAAAACACGGTACAGCCAGTAATCGCCACACGTACTCAGAATCTCCGGGGCTGACCGTATCGTACAGGAAAATCAAGATTCGTGATTTGGCATCGTGACGGATCCCGCCGCCAAGCCTGATGGACGTGACGTAAGATTAACGGCGATACCACCCGAGGGCTACGCCAGCAGTTCAAACAAATCCTACACATACGCCAGCAGTTCAAACAAATCCTACCCAGACACGAACCATCCTCTAGATATACAATAAGCAGAGCTAAGTCAGTCAATCCATCCATTTAAACCAACTGACAACATCGCCCACCCACCCACTGGTGAATCTAAATTCCCAGCAGCGCTGCCTCTAGTGTCGTATTCTAGTGTTTCTAGTGTCGTGCCGCCCCTCCCCGGTTCATCCACATCCCATCCCCGGGTCACTCACGAGTCCAGGACCGCCGCCGTCTGTCCGCGTCGCCGGACGGTGGCCGTCTGACCCAGATGGAAACCAGCCGTCGATCTCGACAGCCGCCGACTGTCAACCGATGAACGCCGTACCGCAGCCGACGGAGCCGACGGAGCCGACGGAGCCGACGGATCCACGGTAGTATCCGCCGGAGCCACCCAGTCGGTCGGCGGCGAAGCAGAGCGATAAAGGAGGCGTTCGGTGGCCACAACCGAGGTCCGGAACCACCAGCTAACCAGCCCGGGGACGCTAAATCAAGCCAGCCGCGGGGCCGCTTCTGCCGAGAGCGAAGCGGAGACAGGGAGAGCCGGAAGGACCGAGGATGGAGATGGGCAGAGACAGAGAGGCGGAGGACCGGACATCAGAGCCGAGGATGGAGATGGACAGGGACAGAGACAGAGAGACGGAGGACCGGACATCAGAGCGGAGGATGGAGATGGGCAGAGACAGAGAGGCGGAGGATCAGACATCAGAGCGGAGGATGGAGATGCAGAGGGAGAGAGAGGGAGGGAGAGAGAGAAAGAGAGAGAGACGGACGGCCGGAGGACGACACCGCTGCCCGGGGGAAATCAGCGTCCGCGGCGGCCGGCCGGACCAGCGGCAGGCAGACAGTGGAGGTGGCGCCGCCTAATGCCGTTACGGATGGCGCGGTCAGGCCGCCGGCCGGAGGTCGTTAGTCTGTCGAGCCTCAGAGCCGGGACGGGCAGGAGAGGCGCGACCGATGCACTCCCAGCCTGATGGAGCGCGGCGGTAGCGGCGGGAAATGGGGTGACTCGGTAACTGAAACTGACCTGCCGACGGCGAACCTCCGCTGCAATATCGTCTAATCTACAATGTCGATTGTGTATCTACATTGGCTGAATTATTTGTCGGACAGCATATTTGAGAGTAAAAGTACAATCTACACTCACTTCGTACCACAAAAATAATGTTTCCCTTAGCTGACAGGCAGTTGCTCCCGCTATCATTTTACTGGGCCTTTGTCAGCATTCCAGAGTAGTATTGCATTCCAGAGTAGCCGGCAGCAACCAACGCATCCTACAGTAGCTGGCGGCCGGCTGTATCCGCCGTCTACCGCGCGCGTATTTCGGTTCCCGCATTATAATTGCCACCGGCGTAAAACCGGACATAAGTCAGTCAAAATATAGAAATTGCTTTGAAATTTGGTTTGGGCATCGTCCATACTTGGTTCTCCAATATATCTTCCGGTTTTGAATATATTTGAAGAAGAAAAAATTGTGATGAAAAAACTCATTTTTTTGAAAAATATCCACAAAATCAAAATTTTCGAATATATTCAAAACCGGACAATATATTGGAGAACCAAGTACGGACTATGCTCAAACCAAATTTCAAAGCAATATGTATATATTTGCCTGACTTATCCGGTTTTACGCTAGCCGGTGGCAATTAGAATGCGGGAAACCGAAATACGCGACAAGGGCAGCAGCAATAGCCTACAATGACCAGTGCAGCAACAGAAGCCTACAGAGGTCACGAGGGTCGACACTAGCAGTAGCAGTCTGCTGTGGCCAGGGCAGCCAGCAGCAGCTGCTGCAGCAGTCTACTGTGGCCAGGGCAGCCAGCAACAGCTGCTGCAGCAGTCTACTGTGGCCAGGGCAGCCAGCAACAGCTGCTGCAGCAGTCTACTGTGGCCAGGGCAGCCAGCAGCAGCTGCTGCAGCAGTCTGATGTGGCCAGGGCAGCCAGCAACAGCTGCTGCAGCAGTCTACTGTGGCCAGGGCAGCCAGCAGCAGCTGCTGCAGCAGTCTACTGTGGCCAGGGCAGCCAGCAGCAGCTGCTGCAGCAGCTGCTGCAGCAGTCTACTGTGGCCAGGGCAGCCAGCAACAGCTGCTGCAGCAGTCTACTGTGGCCAGGGCAGCCAGCAACAGCTGCTGCAGCAGTCTACTGTGGCCAGGGCAGCCAGCAACAGCTGCTGCAGCAGTCTACTGTGGCCAGGGCAGCCAGCAACAGCAGCTGCAGCAGTCAGCATTAGCTGCCAGCTGGTGACCCGGTAGCAGTCAGCATTAGCTGGCGACCCGGCAGCAGCTCATAGTAGCCTACGGTAGCCGTCGGCTGCCGCTGCAGAGGCCGCGCCGCCGCTATCGACGGCGGAAGAGGCGGCCGGCCTGCGATCGATGAACGCACCTCGGCCGACGCGCCGCACGCAGACGACCGGCCGACCGACCCCCGGCCGACCGAGCCCAGAGTTCTGTCCTCTGTCCCTACCTCCCTACCTCCCTACCTCCCTACTTCCCTACTTCCCTGCCTCCCTACCTCCCTACCTCCCTACCTCCCTACCTCCCTACCTCCCTACCTCCCTACCTCCCTACCTCCCTACCTCCCTACCTCCCTACCTCCCTACCTCCCTACCTCCCTACCTCCCTACCTCCCTACCTACATCCCACTTCCCTACCTCCCTGCAGACCACCGACCGACCGACCCAGGCCGACCGAGCCCAGAGTTCCGTCCTCTGTCCCGCCCGCCCTGCCTCCCTACAATCCAGCCAACCGTCCCAAAACTCTGTCCCTACCTCCCACCTCCCTACAGCCCACCGACCCCGGCTGACTGAGTTCCGAGCCATCTCTCTGTCTCTGCCTCCCTGCCTCACTACAGTCGAGCGGCCCCGAGCTCTGTCCCCCCTCTCTCCCTTCCTCACTACAGTCGAGCCCCCCCCCCCCCCCCGAGCTCTGTCCCCCCTCCCTCCCTTCCTCACTACAGTCGAGCGGCCCCCGAGCTCTGTCCCCCCTTCCTCCCTTCCTCACTACAGCCGAGCGGCCCCCGAGCTCTGTCCCCCCTCCCTCCCTTCCTCACTACAGCCGAGCGGCCCCCGAGCTCTGTCCCCCCCCTCCCTCCCTTCCTCACTACAGCCGAGCGGCCCCCGAGCTCTGTCCCCCTCCCTCCCTTCCTCACTACAGCCGAGCGGCCCCCGAGCTCTGTCCCCCCTCCCTCCCTTCCTCACTACAGTCGAGCGGCCCCGAGCTCTGTCCCCCCTCCCTCCCTTCCTCACTACAGTCGAGCGGCCCCGAGCTCTGTCCCCCCTCCCTCCCTTCCTCACTACAGTCGAGCGGCCCCCGAGCTCTGTCCCTCTCTCCCTTCCTCACTACAGTCGAGCCCCCCCCCCCCCGAGCTCTGTCCCCCCTCCCTCCCTGCCTCACTACAGTCGAGCGGCCCCCGAGCTCTGTCCCCCCTCCCTCCCTTCCTCACTACAGTCGAGCGGCCCCCGAGCTCTGTCCCCCCTCCCTCCCTTCCTCACTACAGTAGAGCGGCCCCGAGCTCTGTCCCCCCTCCCTCCCTTCCTCACTACAGTCGAGCGGCCCCCGAGCTCTGTCCCTCTCTCCCTTCCTCACTACAGTCGAGCCCCCCCCCCCCCCCCCCCCCGAGCTCTGTCCCCCCTCCCTGTCTCACTACAGTCGAGCGGCCCCGAGCTCTGTCCCCCCTCCCTCCCTTCCTCACTACAGTCGAGAGGCCCCGAGCTCTGTCCCCCCTCCCTCCCTTCCTCACTACGGTCGAGCGGCCCCGAGCTCTGTCCCCCTCCCTCCCTTCCTCACTACAGTCGAGCGGCCCCGAGCTCTGTCCCCCCTCCCTCCCTTCCTCACTACAGTCGAGCGGCCCCGAGCTCTGTCCCCCCTCCCTCCCTTCCTCACTACATACAGTCGAGCGGCCCCGAGCTCTGTCCCCCTCCCTCCCTTCCTCACTACAGTCGAGCGGCCCCGAGCTCTGTCCCCCCTCCCTCCCTTCCTCACTACAGTCGAGCGGCCCCCGAGCTCTGTCCCTCTCTCCCTTCCTCACTACAGTCGAGCCCCCCCCCCCCCCCCCCCGAGCTCTGTCCTCCTCCCCCCCCCCCTCCCTGTCTCACTACAGTCGAGCGGCCCCGAGCTCTGTCCCCCCTCCCTCCCTTCCTCACTACAGTCGGGCGGCCCCGAGCTCTGTCCCCCCTTCCTCCCTTCCTCACTACAGTCGAGCGGCCCCGAGCTCTGTCCCCCCTCCCTCCCTTCCTCACTACAGTCGAGCGGCCCCGAGCTCTGTCCCCCCTCCCTCCCTTCCTCACTACAGTCGAGCGGCCCCGAGCTCTGTCCCCCCTCCCTCCCTTCCTCACTACAGTCGAGCGGCCCCCGAGCTCTGTCCCTCTCTCCCTTCCTCACTACAGTCGAGCCCCCCCCCCCCGAGCTCTGTCCCCCCCCCCCCCCCCCTCCCTGTATCACTACAGTCGAGCGGCCCCGAGCTCTGTCCCCCCTCCCTCCCTTCCTCACTACAGTCGAGCGGCCCCGAGCTCTGTCCCCCTCCCTCCCTGCCTCACTCAGTCGAGCGGCCCCCCGAGCTCTGTCCCCCCTCCCTCCCTGCCTCACTACAGTCGACCCCCCCCCCCCCCCCCCCGAGCTGTCCCTCCCTACATGCCTCCCTCCCTGCCTCTCTACGGCGCGGCGGCGGATCCTCCGTGCTCTGCCTCTCCCTTACTACACCCCGTGGACCCTTACCCTAACCCTAACCCTAACCCTAACCCTAACCCTAACCCTTACCCTTACCCTTACCCTTACCCTTACCCTTACCCTTACCCTTACCCTTACCCTTACCCTTACCCTTACCCTTACCCTTACCCTTACCCCTACCCTTACCCTTACCCTTACCCTTACCCTTACCCTTACCCTTACCCTTACCCTTACCCTTACCCTTACCCTTACCCTTACCCTTACCCTTACCCTTACCCTTACCCTTACCCTTACCCTTACCCTTACCCTTACCCTTACCCTTACCCTTACCCTTACCCTTACCCTTACCCTTACCCTTACCCTTACCCTTACCCTTACCCTTACCCTTACCCTTACCCTTACCCTTACCCTTACCCTTACCCTTACCCTTACCCTTACCCTTACCCTTACCCTTACCCTTACCCTTACCCTTACCCTTACCCTTACCCTTACCCTTACCCTTACCCTTACCCTTACCCTTACCCTTACCCTTACCCTTACCCTTACCCTAACCCTTACTACATACCCTTACTACAGCCCGTGGACCGCCCCCGTCCTCTGTCTCTATCTGCCTGTCTCCATACAGCACAGCGTACGGATAGCCCACTTCAACGCTCAGAGGCCTACTCAGCAAACTTAGCATTCCACAAGTGCAAAAAGCTTCTCATCGGACCGCGTTTGCGGACGGTCAGCGAGTCCTCCCCTAATCCATAGATGTATGTGACCAATCCCGTAGTACCCCTCCACCACCACTCCGGACTTCCCGTCGCCTTTGTACAGTATAACTACGAGCCTGACGTCCCCCGGGAGGCTCGTACTTGTATGGTTTAGTATCCATGTCTCGCCACTGGCGGCGGCGGCGGCTCGCTGGCAGCTCGGTGACCGCCTTCTGCAGGCATGCGGCTGTCACAGCTCTCCGAGTGTAGGGCGGCGGAAGGGCAGCAGGGCAGCTCAGCCGAGGTCTGCCAGTTGAAGGGCAGCAGGGGCTCAGTCGAGGTCTGTTAGTTCGGGTTGTGAGGCGACGGTGAGGCGTCAGCGGTCCCGCCGCGCTCTGAATGACACGAGCGCAGGCCTCCATCTCCAAGCAACTATCGCACTGGCGCCGTGCCGACAGAGGCCGTCAAACTTTCGCAACAGCCAAACTGCACTGTATAGCGTATACAACACTTAATACACCTATGTCAACACCAGGCCCAAACCCAAGACCCCCGCCCATGATCCGCATCCAGAAGTGATGACAAACGGACCCCGGGGTATTCAAACCGCCGCTCTTCTGCGAACCGCAAATCCAAATAGCGCCATGAGCAAACGTTTGGCTGGAAATAAACAGCGCAGGCCTCCTCCCGGCGCGCTGAAAGCCCGGTGTATTTATCGCGTCAGCACGGCCGCGGCGGCGAGTCGGAACCTCAGAGGAGCACCGCAGGCCTTCAATGACGGCCCACACGCCGGGCTGAAACGACGCCGAGCGCCACTAAGCGCCGATACGCCGCCGGGCGCCGACAGCCGCAGTCGTCGAGAAGTCACTGCTTCACCGCAGCATCATTGCATTGTCACCGTGGGCCGCGTCATCGCGCGCAGCGCCGAGGACGTCATTACGTCATCGCTGCCAGTGCACACACAGCAATACGGATCCGACATCCGACAGCCGACAGAGCAGCGTCATCGCGCGCAGCGCCCAACGTCATTACGTCATCAGAAACATCATCTTAGAACGTCATCACGTCATCACGTAATCACAGAACGTCACAGAACGTCATCACTCACATCACGTCATCACGTCATCACTCACATCACGTCATCACGTCATCACATCACGTCATCACGTCATCACGTCATCACGTCATCACGTCATCACATAACGTCATCACGTCATCACATAACGTCATCACAGAACGTCATCACGTCATCGCTGCCAGTACACACGACATCACCTGACAGCTCCGATATCCAATATCCCAAATCCAATATCCAGCATCCAACATCGGCACAGCCGGGATTTCCATTCATAACCGCAGTACGTCGCGACTCGGCACGGCGTGGCGTGTAGTGTTTTCACTAGCCCGTCAGCGTCCGCACACACATACTCCACTGAACGATCACCTCCCCGCCACCGCCTGATGGTGGCACCGCCGGCGCCACCGCCCGCCGCCCACCTGGCCGCCGCCACCCACCACCCACACCCACCGCCACCGCCACCGCCACCGCCCACCGCCCACCGCCCACCGCCCACCGCCCACCGCCCACCGCCCACCGCCCACCGCCCACCGCCCACCGCCCACCGCCCACCGCCCACCGCCCACCGCCACCGCCACCGCCACCGCCACCGCCACCGCCGCCGCCGCCGCCGCCGCCCACCTGGCCGCGGTCGGCGCCGATAAGTCTGAGTCAGCGCGTCGCCACCACCACAGTCATCTCTCGCTCGGCACGCCCCGACAAAAACTCCCCCGGCAGGCCGTGCACGCTGGCACCGGTGCACGCGGTTAGTGCACGGGGACGGTGCACGCGGTTAGTGCACGGGGACGGTACACGCGGTTAGTGCACGGGGACGGTGCACGCTGGCAGTGCACGGGGACGGTGCACGGGGACGGTGCACACTGCAGTATACGCGGGACAGGTTGACACCGGACAAAGCGGGTCGTCGCACAGATAAGCCGCAGGACTGTCTATCTGGCAGCACTGCGGGATTGTCTATCTGGCACCACTGCGGGGTGCGCGGCGGCGGCGGCGGCGGCGGCGGCGGCGGCGGCGGCGGCGGCGGCGGCAGGGCAGAGGGCTGAACACGGCAGTGATGTCGAGGAGGGGCGGCTGGGGTGACGGACACCCGCACAAAATCGCGCGCACCGACGGAGAAGCACCGCCCGACGCGGCGTCTTCACTTTCCAACAAACCCGACGTTTCCCCTGCAGTTGAAACCCCTCTGCTAGGCGCCATATAACCCAGTAGCTGCGGCGCCCCAAACCCCTAAGACTCACGCTAACACCTCTGCAACAGCGACTCTCAGTGCAGAAGCTGAGCCTCGTGTCCAGTCAGCGTGGGTACCGCGGTCTCAGCTCTGGTGTCTCGCCTCCTCCGGGGCGGCCGCAGCTCCAGTGCCGGCTGACTCACCCATGCAGTGGGTGAGCCAGCCAGCGAGCCAGCGAGCCAGCCATCAGTGCACTGATGGCAGGCGGCAGCGGGGGCAGTGGCCACTGGAAACCACAGGTCAGGTGCTGCAGCCAGAAGCCGGCCGGCCCCCGGCAGGGGGGGGGGGAGAGAATCGGGAGTCGGGAGTCGGGAGTCGGGAGTCGGGAGTCGGGAGTCGGGAGTCGGGAGTCGGGATCCGTGAGCCGTGAGCCGTGAGCCACGGTGTTCCCAAGGTCGACACACCCCATGCTGTGAGTACCAGCGGCCGGCACCCCCACAGTGGGAATAGATGAGCTCCCGGCACCCCGCCCCCATTGCCAATGCACACGCGAGTCGCCACACCGACTCGCATGGCTGGCCGCTGCAGCGCACGATCGACCCTACATATGAGGTCTCCTCGCCTGACTGGGCTTAAGTTCACGGCAGGCACCAGTCGCCATGACTCACTCAACTCCCATTACCGCCACTTATCGCATCGACTATCATCATCCTCTGCGGGTTTGTTTCTGCCGCCCTTGAGCGGATAGCCGGTGGGCAGTAAGGACAGTGACCGTGACAGTATGGAGGGGACAGCTGCGGCCGATGGCGGTGTCGGCACGGGAGCCACGCACCGCTGGACGGCCCGGCCGTGGCACCCCAGCCACACAGGAAGGCCAGGTGTCGGGGCCGGTCCGCCATCCTGCCGTCCGAGCTCTGTGAGCGGGTACCACCGCCGCCGCCCGGCCAGGCCGCCGGCGCCCGGCCAGGCCGCCGGCGCCCGGCCCAGGCCGCTCGGCCCAGAGAGCTGGCCCGTAGCAGTGGTGAATCACCAGCCCAGTAAAGCACGTACCGGCCGCTCCGCCACCGCCGCCGCCGCTGCTGCTTACAGCCCGCGTGCACCGGCGGACGCACAGAGAAAGAATCTCGCCGTCGGCCACTGACGACGCTAACGAACGCGCACGCCGCCGTCCCACCGGAATACCAACGAGACGCGACCGAGAGCCAGATGTGCCGCTGCTGCGCCGCTGCCTGGGCCGGGCCGGGCCACGGCGGGCAGAGAGAGCGAGAGAGGCTCTTCGTTCGTCGTGCTGCCGTCCTGCTAGCCAACGCAGTCCGCCCGGCCCGTCCCGGCCTGGTCCGGCCTGGCCCGGACCACGGCCCGGACCGCGGCCCGGACCGCGGCTCGAGGACAGCGCACACAGCCTCCCCGTTCCCGTCACGCGTCAGGGCCGACCCAGCCGAAACCGAGCCGGGACAGCCGCCACCGGGCCGCCGTCCATCGATAAAGCAGTCAGCCGTCACGCCGCCGCTGCCGAGCCGTCACGCCGCCTGAACCTGGGCTGAACGGCGGCCAGGCGGCAGGCAACGCTTTACAAACGGCGAGACACCGACCGCCGCTGTCTGCCACCTACCCGCTGCCTACCCGCTGTCGGCTGCCCTGCCGGCTGCCCTGCCGGCTGCCCTGCCTGATGCCCTGCCGGCTGCCCTGCCGGCTGCCCTGCCTGATGCCCGCAGTACGTAGGTAAGCCACGGCACCATGTCACAAGCAGACACCGCTACCGCCGCCTGCCTACCCACTATACCTACCCACTATAGCTGCATACCAGGCAAAACCGCGGGCTAGAAACCCGCAATGGGGCCGCCAACTGGCTGGTGTCGCTTCACAAACGGGCCGACACCGTCACCGACCGTCACATGCCCGCCCGCTTCTCCTGCACGGAGGCCAACCACCAACACGAGAGTATGGGGTTCAGGCTGGCCCGTATAATAAGGGACCGGTTAAAGCCCCATCAGCCTGCCGGTGTACCGGGTAGTCAGCCGGTAAGACCCGCAGTGGGCCGACAAGAAACTCAGCACCATGTGTGCAACAGAGTTTGGCGCTGAATACAAATCATCTGTCCCTGGCGGCAGTGAGCGGGCGGTGGTGAGCGGGCGGTGGTGCGCGGGAGGCGGTGAGCGGGCGGTGGTGGGCGGGCGGTGGTGAGCGGGCGGCGGTGGTGCGCGGGCGGGGCGCCCCGACCGAGGCGGGACGGTCGAGCAGGTGGACTGATGGGCTGGAGGATCGGCTGTCGGCTGCCATCTCCGCCGCCGGTGAGGTCATGAGGGCGGGGCTCTCTCCACACAGACGGTGTGTATGTGGACAGCACACAGCTGACGGCGGCGGCGGCAGGCCAGCTCAGCCGGGTCAGGGAGATCGAGACGCACACAGCTGACGGCGGCAGGCCAGCTCAGCCGGGTCAGGGAGATCGAGACGCACACAGCTGACGGCGGCAGGCCAGCTCAGCCGGATCAGGGAGATCGAGACGCACACAGCTGACGGCGGCAGGCCAGCTCAGCCGGATCAGGGAGATCGAGACGCACACAGCTGACGGCGACAGGCCACCTCAGCCGGATCAGGGAGATCGAGACGCACACAGCTGACGGCGGCAGGCCACCTCAGCCGGATCAGGGAGATCGAGACGCACACAGCTGACAGCGGCAGGCCAGCTCAGCCCAGTCAGGGAGATCGAGACGCACACAGCTGACGGCGGCAGGCCACCTCAGCCGGATCAGGGAGATCGAGACGCACACAGCTGACGGCGGCAGGCCACCTCAGCCGGATCAGGGAAATCGAGACGCACACAGCTGACGGCGGCAGGCCACCTCAGCCGGATCAGGGAGATCGAGACGCACACAGCTGACGGCGGCAGGCCACCTCAGCCGGATCAGGGAGATCGAGACGCACACAGCTGACGGCGGCAGGCCACCTCAGCCGGATCAGGGAGATCGAGACGCACACAGCTGACGGCGGCAGGCCACCTCAGCCGGATCAGGGAGATCCAGACGCACACAGCTGACGGCGGCAGGCCACCTCAGCCGGATCAGGGAGATCGAGACGCACACAGCTGACGGCGGCAGGCCAGCTCAGCCCAGTCAGGGAGATCGAGACGCACACAGCTGAGGGCGGCAGGCCAGCTCAGCCGGATCAGGGAGATCGAGACGCACACAGCTGACGGCGGCAGGCCAGCTCAGCCGGATCAGGGAGATCGAGACGCACACAGCTGACGGCGGCAGGCCACCTCAGCCGGATCAGGGAGATCGAGACGCACACAGCTGAGGGCGGCAGGCCAGCTCAGCCCAGTCAGGGAGATCGAGACGCACACAGCTGAGGGCGGCAGGCCAGCTCAGCCGGTCACTGTGTCCGTCTGTGTCCGGTACGCACGCCAGATCGAGACCGGGAAGGGGAGCGGCACAGTGCAGTCCAGGACACTGGCCGGTGTCTGTAGTCTGTACCTACTGTCCAGGGTTGTCTGACGACTGCAGTCAGCCGCGTCCCGCCCTGAACTAACCCGGCCCTGCCCCAGTGAGGCGTGGGAGGTGACGTCAAACGAACTCTCTCCGGCCCGGACCGATACTAGTCATGCCATTGGGCGATGATAGTCAAGCCATTCAATAACCAACGGCCAGTTGCAGGAAGGTCCTCGACCTCTCACCAATGACAAGCAAACCCAACATGTCTGACTGCGGAGCAATTGCGATCGAAATCACATACCAGCTCACCCACAGTCATTAAAGGGAATGGTTCACCTTTAACATGGTGTTTTGAACTGAGATAGCAGATTTGTAGAGCAGATCGAAAAACGGGTTGTGGTGAAAGAATTACCTCGCTACGCTGAGTAATTTCGACACGGGACTACTGGACCCCTTTTAGGAGCTGTTTCGTGCCTCGATCGGGCCACGAAACTTGTTTCGGGTCCTCACAACGGTTGTTTACGTTACAAGCAGCCTGCGTGTATATGCCTCAAGTCCGTCGTTATTGTGTGCAATAGTTTCCATATCCAAGCTACCATATGCATGACGTCATAATTATCATGAAGTGTGTTATGGCCATGAAGGAGAAAAGAGAAACATGCCCATTTTTCGACAGATATCCATCTATCATCCAAACAAATGCTATATTCGTTTTTTTCAGCTCGAAAAACCCCGTATAGCCAAATTTCAAGACAACTTGCAAGGTGACCTTTAACTTTAACACGCGCCCTGGAGGGGGGGGGGCAAATCCGCCCACCCCTCGGTTTTTTTCAAGGATAGCGCAAAAACGGCGGCGCGCAGAGCCGCCATTTTTGGCATACCTGTTCGGAAATTAACTACCCACATTATGCAAAATTATTGACCTCGGATCATCTCAGGTCAGGTCACCAGACCAGGTCACGTGATGACCCCACCTCCAAAACGTTTGCAGTAGTACCGCAGTTTTAGGCCGTTCGGTTTCAAACTTGCAGGATTTTATAAGGTCATATATACCTACAATTTGTTTATCTCGTATTTCTAATATCGGTGACCTAAGGTCGTGAAATTTCGTGACCGCCAACACTGTTTTGTCAATAACTATCGACATAATGAAGATAGAAGTGAAAACGTTACCAATGTGTTTGTCTCGTCGAGACACTTCTCCCAATATGCAACATGACCTACTTGGGTGTCACCACTTGACCTGGATTTGAGGTCAAATTTCCCAGTTGACCTAACCTGGTCAACATGAATATGATTCGAAGTGCCTTGACGAGACAAACACGATGGCGCCAAACGTATTGCTTTATCTTTATAAGGTAAAAAGTGATTTGCGAAAAACAATTTTGCCAAAAAATAACCTTTTTGACATTTGATGACCTCTGGAGCCTAAACTATTGACCTGAGCTCAAATCTGAGGACACCAAGCGCGATTGCATTTTGCAAGAGCTTTCGATTTTTTTTTTGTTCCTAGCTATCATAGTTCCCGATATATCTGGGGGTGTTCGAAGCGAAGACCTGACCTAAAAAAAATGGCCTGACCTAAAACAAAGACCGATATACTTTCGATAGAGCTTGTCTCGAGCTATCTAACGCCGTTTTCCGCTTGTCGCTACGTTGCGTGGTTTTCGAGATCATAGGGTGGGGGGTGAAGTTCCCCCCCCCCCCCCCTCCAGGGTGTGTAATTAGCAGAGGCCCCCAGGGCGCGTGTTAACAAACCCATTAAATTGTCACAAGAATCTAACTCGTACAACAAGCAGCAACCAACCCCGACAACCAAATCCGCCCGCTTCGTGGCAACTTAGCCCAACTCTATTTCGGAAGCCATTACAAGCTCCAATGGC
This sequence comes from Chirona hameri, assembly GCA_036785665.1. NCBI lineage: Eukaryota > Metazoa > Arthropoda > Thecostraca > Balanomorpha > Balanidae > Chirona > Chirona hameri. The sequence goes on from JAXIVJ010004036.1 coordinate 58,113, forward strand.
TGGCGGGTATCGACATGAAAGCGGCCTCCTCCTCTAACGACCGCCGCCACCCGAAGCGCCGTAAATAATCCTTCGTGTATTTTTATAGCCGAGTGCAGGTGGGCCGCCGTGTGCGGTGTGCAGGCCGCAGCTGCCGAGGACCGCGAGGGACCGCAAACACGCGCAAAAACATGCAGAAAAGTGTGTACGGGACGTGAGAGACCTTTGATTACGTTTCATACAAAACGACACAATGCAGGAGTCATTAATAAAAACGGTCCCGACGACCGCTGGTAAACAGTTTTTCGACAACAATGTTTCCATGTGATTCAGTAAAAAATAAATATATATTAGTGAATATTTGTGTTAAATTGTCTCGGTCGTAGGTAGGGTTGGCAGTCGATGGCAAAAAAGTGTTTTTGCCACTGTTTTTTACCGGTTAAAACCGGTTGGCAAAAACCGCTGGTGGCAAGAAATGGCAAAAACTGGCAAAAACTCCAATGAGCCAAATCTGATAATATTTTGTACCAGATCAATTTAAGCATTCTGGTGCATAGCTCAACGTATTTAAGTAGGCTTCCTTTTGTTTCTTTCCAAGTTACCCTGAAAGTTGAAAATGACAGTGTTTCATAATATATTTGTTTTAATGGACAGTGTACCCGACAGCTACCATGCTGATGTGAGTTGCCTACTTTCTCAACCCAGGTACTCAACCCAGCTGTTCTGCTATCTTCCCATCATAACTGTTGACATGCCTGTTCTTTAACACAAAACATATAAGTATCTCCCTTGAAGCAAACAGATGAGCTTATATATTGTGTGGCTAAAATACATACACTATTGGGCTTAACACCCACACCAATGAATGACAAATCGCTTGCTCAGCCAGTATGGTCACAATCTTGACCTAAAGCGTCAGCGCTTCCACATACCGACGTGGTGCTCGATGTACAGATATTCTATAACTTTAGAAATGTCACTCCAAAAAGAAACTCAAAGCCAATTATTAATTGTATAGTTTCATTGTTTTGACATACTGTCCATCATGATCCTCAATAGTTATAAATATATATTTGTCCCAGCCAGCGATCAGTTCACGTCAAGCAGCACTCCTTGTCATATATAAGCCAGTGAAAAGAAGTTGTGCTGCTGGGCTAAGCAAATCTGGTTAATGCGATAATTCCAGGTTCACAATTGCATTGCAACTGGTACCTACTGCATTTAAAATGGTTCAACAACATAGGAATATATACTTATTTTACAAACATTTTTATGAACAAAGCAATAAGGCAGTTTTAGTGTTTGCCACTTGTTGCCATTTTTGCCGGTAAAAACCGGTTTAAACCGGTAAGTGGCAAAAAAATGCCTGCAAAAAGTCCAACCCTGGTGTAGGTAAACACTAGTGGGCTGCCTCACGTGCTTTGCTTCGCCAACACACGACCCAGAAAGCGTCGGATAATACGGCGGATAAACACACTCAAAGTCCCGTGGAGAGATGGTGATTACGCCGTAACGATGATGTCAGGGGGGGGGGGGAGAAACAGGCCACCGTGTGAGTCGGAAGACGAGCGGTGATGATTAGCGACTGTGGAGGCCATGACGCGGCACGCTGCCACAATCTATGCGTACACAGGCGGTGTTTTATCTGGGAGTAAAACAATGCTAGTTTAGTGCTGAGGGTGCCGTACACAAGCGGTGTTTTATCTGGGAGTAAAACAATGCTAGTTTAGTGCTGAGGGTGCCGTACACAAGCGGTGTACTATCCCCGTAAAACAATGGTGGTTTGGTGCTGAGAAGGTGAGAACACCTTGATGATAACGCATCGTTTATTTTTGAAGCAGGACTCGGACTGAATTGCTAAATCATTAAACGCGCTTTGAGAGATATGTTACGCATATCAGGCTGATCGAAGACATTCGCTTCCAGCCAAAATGGCGAATACGAAATGAGACGCAGGAAAAACAAAATCCTTCACAAATCACGCTTCGGAATTCATGTATGCATTACATCGCCTGATATTTGTCTAGGACGTATCAAAACATGCGTCGAATCAGAATGAGCCCCCGAATACTGAACAAGAATACCCAAAACGCTGCGAATATTCCGAAACTGCGAAAGTTTCTCTCCGACTGGCGACATCGGGGTGGTTTCACTCGACCGACACGAGCCGTCCCGTGTTCACCTTTGTGCCGGCCATCCCTGCCATCTCCTCATCCGGCCACTTCAAACGGCGCGCCTCCACAGTCGCCGGACATCAAAGGGTGTCGACAGGCCGCGCGCCGCAGTCGCCGTCACGCAGCGCTCATCCACTCTTTGTACAACAGTCGCCGCCGACTCGGTGGCCGGCTCGCCGGCACACGCACCATTGATCGAGCAGGCGATGTCCTGCTCAAAGGGGGCCGGTACGCGGCTCGAGGCCAGAGGCACGCGTTCTGAGTGCTCAGCGCCGCAGGGAACGCAGCCCATTTCACGGTGTCGCCACAGTGGCATATCAGGGGCGGTTGGTCGGTACCCGCCCCGCCTTCGGAGCTACGGCAGGGGGGCAGGGGGAGGGGGGCATTCTCATCTCAGGTCGGGGAGGCACTGGCACAGCATAGATGTCCTGTTGGGAACGGCCACAGGTCCGCCATCCGTCCGCTTTTAGGGTTGACAGCGGGGAAAGACCATCTCGGGGAGTTATGGTAGAGTTGGGACTCGGCACAGGTTCCACACACCCCTCTTCTAGAGCGAATAGTAAGGAGGGGGAGAGGTTCCCTCATTGGAAGGCACAGCGGAGACAAGTCCTGTTGGGAGCGGCCACAGGGTCGCCTCGTCACCAACCATCCGTCGACCACACTGACACGAGCAGGACGCGGTGGGATTTAAATTAAGCGACCATGTATGATAAATGACGTAATTAATACATGATGGATGGCGTGATGAACCAGCTTCCCCTTAATTAACCAAACCGAAACACACTGCCAAGTCTGTCACTCCACCAGACAATTTCAGCACCTTCTAACCACGACACAACGGCGGCGGTTCGGCCCGTAACTACGCTCCATCACCAACACGATAACACCGACTAGCGCGCGGGACGCGTTTCGCACGATCGCACTCCAAACATCCGTCTGGCCGTCGGCGGCGGCGGCGGCGGCGGCGGCGGCGGGCCCGCGCTCCCTCCCACGGAGAGACGGGGCCAGAGACGGGGGAGTCTGCGTCTCGGCCGAATGCCCCGCCGATAAATCACAGCGGAGGATACCGGCATACTGGCGGCACCGGCGGCACGCACCGAGACGGGCCGGCCCGCACGAGCGACCTTCGACCGCGTGTCGACTGCGGCCCGCACGCACCCGCACCCACTCCAGCCGGCAGGGGAGGCACAGGGACGGCCGCGTGTCGACCGCGGCCCGCACCCACTCCAGCCGGCAGGGGAGGCACAGGGGCGGCCGCGTGTCGACCGCGGCCCGCACCCACTCCAGCCGGCAGGGGAGGCACAGGGACGGCCGCGGGCTCGGGCGCGGGCTCGGGCGCGGCTGCGACACGGTCTGGGTCGGCGCGGTGCGGTGAGACACTGCAGGACACGGCCCAAAACTCAGCACAGATACACTGCGGTCATACAGGCCGTCTGACTTTGACAAGCTCCTCATTCGCCTTGCAGGCATGCAGACCGACATGTTTGTGATTGCTCGTCCACTCCACAAGACATTCTTTTGTAGATTTTTTTTAATAAATGTATTCCCAATGTTTTTGCATGAATGGATTTCCGAGGTCAGGCCCCGCGCTAAGCATAGCTTGTTGTGCAAGCCCTGACCCCACCACCCGATCAAGCAATTCCTGGCGTCCGGCAGATTTTAGAAGCGAAAGATGTACGTCCCCGGCATACCTGGACACGGTCCGCCCCGCCCTCTGACGCCACCTGACCTGAGTTCGACCGCTGCCACCGGCCACAGGCCATCCCAGTCAGGAGCAAATAGCGAGCGCCGAAGAGACTCGAACCCTGGCTGCCACTACCGGGTGAGGTCGGAAGTCCGGCGCACTCCCAACTGAGTTTTCAGTTTCAGTTTCAGTTTATTTTGTTTAACAAAAGATACATAAACTAACAGACAATTGCGGATCGGCGCAAAAGCACAAGCTTAAATTAAAGCGCCTCTCCAACAGAATGAAATGGAACACAACAAAACAAAACCCAGAAACAGGTAACGCCGGCCCGCCAACAGCCCACCGAGCAGCCAGGGGAAATGCAGGTACCAGGCGGCCAGACCACGGGCGGCAACAGTCGGGCTAGCGTTTGTCAAGTGTTTGTGTTACTGTTGGGTGTTAAATCGTTGGGTGTGTGCTATGAATGCTTGTAGGTGGTGTGCGATGAGTATTCCTTAATTTTCAGTGAGTGTTTGGCCAAATAAAAGTGCGTTGAGCTTACATTTATAAGAAAGGTTATCAAAATTTGGAATAATCGTTCGCGCTGCGTTGAAGAGGTGTAACCTGTTGTTTGTGTATAGGGGGCACCAGAGTATGTAGCGAGCAGTGTCTTCTTGTTTGTGTTCGCAAGTGCATGTTGGGCTAGGTGTGCGTTGAACTTTAAATAGGTGTGCATGCAGAGATGACAGACGGACTCGCAATCTAGTGTGGAGTGTATTTTTTTTTTGTGCCTACTGAGTTTAGTGTTGGTGGCTCTGGTGCCCCAAATCGCTGCCAAACCTGACGAGCAAAGGCAAGACGGGATAGAGTATTTCGTAGAGATTCAGGAAGAAGATTCCATTCCCGGATAGTGGCGGGAATGAAGGACCTGCGGAAAGATGTTAAGCGAATGGGAGGGGTTGAAAGAAGTTGTGCGTTGCGTAGTCCGAGTCCAGTAGCGTCTTGTCTCGTGCCCGTCAAGAGGTTCGTTACGTATGAGGGAAGAGGAGGGTATTTGTAATACAGTCGATGGAAAAACAAAACTTTGTGGATGAGCCGTCTGACATCTAGTCGCTCCCAGCCTAAGCTACAGGGGCGGACTGGACCGGACCGGTTAGATATGTGGGGAGCTCCGAGCCTACGACACTTACAAGACATTGGTGCACCATTCTTCTAGATCGGTGTTCTGGGGCGCTCCCACAGCTAAAGACATTCCCATAGCAGCAACAGCGGCTGTATTGGTGTTCGTGCGGCGCCGCGCAGACGAGCGTAGCGTGCCACATTACATCGGCAATGAATACAGGATAATAGCGGGCGCCGGTCCGTCCGGCGCCAGCGACGATAAGCCCGACTGCGGCCAAACAAGCCAACAGCTCCCCGGTGCGTGTCCCATGGCCGTCTTGAGGCGTTGCATAATACACGTCTCCGGTGAGTCACCGCATTCACAACACGTCAGCTGGCCGCCGCCGCCGTATCGGCCACCGACGACAGCCGAGTGCGGCGCCACTCGAGTCACTAGCACGGGGGGGGGGTCAACAGCCGACTTGAACCCAGTCACCCCTTCCCTCCCCACCCTAACACCAACACCACAAAACCGGGCACACGCCCCCCCCCCCCCCCCTACATTCACTCCCCGTCCCCGCTCCGGCAACGACGACCCGACACCCACGCCACTCGGACCACGTCGGTGGCCGGGCTACTCCAGGACGAGGCAGCCGCCAGTGGCTCACTGGGTCACGGGCACACCGCAGGGCAAACACCCGGCGGCCGACCGTGTGTGGCGAGTCGGTGTCGTCGCGGCGGGGGCGGGGGCGGCGGCGGCCGCTGTTTACGTTCAGCGTCGGCTGCCAGCGCTGCCGGGACTGCCAACTCGTCTCCCGTCGAAGCAGCCCTCGGTGCCGTCAGCAGCCGTTCACGGCCGGATCCGCCGCTGGCAGCGCTCCCGGCTGGCCACAGGGTCGCGCGAAGCTAAAGGCGACACCGGGCTTCTGAGCTTCTCAGCTTTTTAGCTTTGAGATTCTGATATTCTGAAATTATGAGATTCTGAAATTCTGAAATTATGAGATTCTGAAATTTTGAGGTTCTGAGGTTCTGAGTTTCCGAGTTTCCGAGTTTCCGAGTTTCCGAGTTTCCGAGTTTCCGAGTTTCCGAGTTTCCGAGCTTCCGAGCTTCCGAGCTTCCGAGCTTCCGAGCTTCCGAGCTTCTAAACTTCTGAGCTTTTAAGTCCTGAGATTTCGAGCTATGAGCTTCTACGCCTCTGAACCTCTGAGCTTCTGTGCTGAGCTCTGAGCTTCTGTGCTGAGCTCTGAGCTTCTGTGCTGAGCTATGAGCTTATGTGCTGAGCTCTGAGCTTCTGTGCTGAGCTCTGAGCTTCTGTGCTGAGCTCTGAGCTTCTGTGCTGAGCTCTGAGCTTCTGTGCTGAGCTCTGAGCTTCTGTGCTGAGCTCTGAGCTTATGTGCTGAGCTCTGAGCTTATGTGCTGAGCTCTGAGCTTATGTGCTGAGCTCTGAGCTTATGTGCTGAGCTCTGAGCTTATGTGCTGAGCTCTGAGCTTCTGAGCGAGCAGCTCGGATGCGCCGCAGCACTGCCTGGCCTGGACCAGACAGCTGCCGTGTCACCCATCCTCCGCCGCAACCCTCCGGCCCACACACTTCGAATCCTCTCCATCCAACCAACTCGAGGCGGGACCGGCCCCACCGCCGCGCCGCGCCGCGCCGCCGACACAGGGCGCGGCGATCGCCATAGGCGCGGGGCGCGGCGGGCGGGCCCAGCCGAGTACCTGGCGCGTCATGACCTATCAGAGTACCTGGCGCGTCATGACCTATCAGAGTACCTGGCGCGTCATGACCTATCAGAGTACCTGGCGCGTCATGACCTATCAGAGTACTTGGCGCGTCATGACCTATCAGAGTACCTGGCGCGTCATGACCTATCAGAGTACCTGGCGCGTCATGACCTATCAGAGTATCTGGCGCGTCATGACCTATCAGAGTACCTGGCGCGTCATGACCTATCAGAGTACCTGGCGCGTCATGACCTATCAGAGTACCTGGCGCGTCATGACCTATCAGAGTACCTGGCGCGTCATGACCTATCAGAGTACCTGGCGCGTCATGACCTATCAGAGTACCTGGCGCGTCATGACCTATCAGAGTATCTGGCGCGTCATGACCTATCAGAGTACCTGGCGCGTCATGACCTATCAGAGTACCTGGCGCGTCATGACCTATCAGAGTACCTGGCGCGTCATGACCTATCAGAGTACCTGGCGCGCCATGACCTATCAGAGTATCTGGCGCGTCATGACCTATCAGAGTACCTGGCGCGTCATGACCTATCAGAGTATCTGGCGCGTCATGACCTATCAGAGTACCTGGCGCGTCATGACCTATCAGAGTACCTGGCGCGTCATGACCTATCGGCTAACACGGCCCGGGCCGGGGGGTCACCAGAGACACGGGGTCGATATCTCGTCTCTGCTGACCTCGCCCGTCTGACACAGATCAACTGCGCTGAGGTCACCTCCCCCGTCTGACACAGATCAACTGCGCTGAGGTCACCTCTCCCGCCTGACACAGATCAACTGCGCTGAGGTCACCTCTCCCGCCTGACACAGATCAACTGCGCTGAGGTCACCTCCCCCGCCTGACAGATCAACTGCGCTGAGGTCACCTCCCCCGTCTGACACAGATCAACTGCGCTGAGTTCACCTCCTGACACAGATCAACTGTGCTGATGTCACCTCGCCCGTCTGACACAGATCATTTGCGCTGAGGTCACCTCCTCATCTGACACAGATCAACTGCACTGAGGTCACCTCCCCGTCTGACACAGATCAACTGCGCTGATGTCAGCCTGAAATGCTGCCTACTTAGCCTAATGCGTTTGTTTGATGCTGGTTTGCTGGATATAAATAGGATGCTTGTTGCCTAGCTTGTCACCTATGAGTACCAGCACTTTATATACAAGCCAAGGTCTACCCGCATAAAACTAGCATGACTTACATGCATATCATTTAAGCTTCAAGAATACCTTCCTGTAACCGGATGTGATTCTAACATCACGTGCTGAAAAGCAAATCAGCGGACATGAGTGGTGGGCACGGGACTGAACGAGGCAGCTCCGAGCATGACGAGCCGTTTCCTCCTGGCAAACTGCCGGTCGACCTGACACCAGGAACCCTCAGTAACATGCTCCATTGGCTGACACACGCATACAGCCCGCCGCCGCCGCCGCCGCCGCCGCTGGTGCCGTGGCAGGCTGATCTGTCGCCGCTGGTGCCGCTGGTGCCGTGGCAGGCTGATCTGTCGCGTCACGCAGGCTCTGTAGCGTGTCACACAGATTAGCCGCCGTCAGTCTAGGCTAATAACGTCAATCAGCACCCGGCGGGAACAACAGTTTCACCGGGAATGCACAGCTGTCACGGAACAATGCGACAGGTGCAGATTTCAAATTGAAAATGCAAGCACCTTTGGCGCTCGTCAATTTGAAGAAGAAAAATATCTGTTCTACATGAGTTACCAAAATCTCAAGAGTAGATTTATCATACCCAAAGGAGAACCGAAGACAAACGTTTCATAAACTTACTAGAAGTTGAGACTTTCCCATTAACCCTCGCACCGACTGAACCAACTTAGAACCGACGGGGGGTGGCGGATAACGCAATCCCCCCCCCCCTCCCCAGAGATCTTGAAAACTACGCAACGTAGCGAGAAGCGGAAACCGACGTTGGGTAGGCTGTGACGAGTACTAGACAAAATACAAAGGTGATTTTTTTATCAGGTCAATATTGAGGTCACCAGAGGTCAAAACAGGTCAAATTTCCCCATATTTCGAGTAAATTAAACATTGCTTCACACAATCCGGGATAGCTCGGTAACTAAGATAGGCAGGAACGTACGGTAAAAAGCACTGGAAACCCTTAGAACGCTCTTTCTGCAACATGTCCTCAGATTTGAGATAGGGTCAATAGTTGAGGCTCCAGAGGTCAGCAAATGTCAAAATGCTAAATTTCGCTGAAAAGTTTTTGCTAATAACTTTTGATTTATATAAGCTAGAGCAACGCTTTTGTCATCATAGTGTTTCTCTCGTCACGGCACATCAAATGATATATCGGATGATCAAATTCGAAAATTGGCCTGGCCTGACCTGACCTGACCTGAGGTCATGTCAATGTCAAGTCAAATTTGATATCACTTGATGACAATCGATAAGAGAAACAGAATGGTGAAAACCCTATCACTCTGCCCCACGTAGAAGACTAGTTATTGCACAAAAACAAGATATGTCATGGGAGCACATTGGATTTGACCTCAGAGATCACGGAAGAAAATTGCAACATGCATTCTTCTGCTTAGCTCCAAAATAGTGATATTGATGAAAACTGACCAGATTTAGCTAGGTTTGTTCGATTGGTGCGCATTGCAATTTTCTCCCATTGCCTTATAATGGGGAGGTCACGAAATAACCATGACCTCAGGTCACCGATATAAAAAAAAAATCCGAGATATACGAATTGAAGATACATATGTCCTCATTACACACTGAGTTACAAACTATTTGGCTAACCACTGTGGCTTTGGCATGGTCAAACTCTCAAAAACGTGATTTGAGGTCAGGTCATTTAATGTGACCTGACGACGTGACCTTGAAAGTTAGGTCAAAATTTACAGACAATATGTAAAATTGTTCAATAAACAGCTATACGAAATATCGCGGTGCTACGTGGCGCCGCCGTTGTTTTAGCTATCTACGAAAAACCTCACGAGGGGGCGGATATCCCCCCCCCCCCCTGTCGGTGCGAGGGTTAAGATCTACATGCAAATGTAATAAATAATATATTCAAGAATGCGATATCCATTAATAATGCTGCCATTTGATTTGAGCTCGACCTCCGAAGTCTTCAAACAAACACTATCGACCAGTTTGAATATCACCTGGCCACTGTGTGGCAGCATTGAAGCGCATCGCTTTGCATAACGATGTTGACACTGAGAAGTGGAGCACTACCTGAGGCACTTCACTCCGATAATGCACTTCCTATCAGTAAGTAGGTGTATTCTCGCTTGAGGTCAGAATACGATGCTGCGGCCAAACCACCCGTTCCGGCAACCATCTCGCGCCACAGTTCAGCGCGCCTACTCACATAACACAAACACCGTCTGCAAACGGGGTCAACACATACAGGACAGCAGGTCGACAAACACGTGAGCTGCTGTAGTTTAAGTCCAGCATCTGCATACTCCACACGACAGCGCGGAATGCATCGCGCCCGTGGGAATTCACCGGAACTCCATCCCACGCCGTCACGTCCGCGTCAGGTCGTCTGACTGGGCTAACAAATGGGCCAGGTCGAGCCGGCAGACGACTCACTCCGCACCACCTCCGCCCCCGCCGCCGCGCCGGACCGGCGACCTCCCGCCCGTGCTGGAGGCGGCCGAGGCGGCGCCTCTCCCCACCTGTATTGGCTTCGTCTCCGATATCGCAGGGCGGAGCGGAGCCGACGGATTCGGCGGAGCGCCCCGCCCTCCGACAGACGGGGAGCGGCCCAGTGCCCGAGGATCGCGGGCCGCGGCCGTGCGGCGCGTGATGGGAAAATAAACCACCCACCGTCCGCCGTCGCATAAAGGCAGGCCACATAGCAAGGAAGCGACGAGGAAAAGAAAACGGGCCACGGCAAAAGAAAACAAAAGCGTCGCAGAGAAGGAGGAGCGTTCTGAAGAAAAAAAATAGCTGCTAAGTGCGGAAGGACGGCATAGACCGGATACACCGGATACTGGATATTGGAAGACGAACCGGTCAGGCTAATGGAAATAACTGATTTGCTAAAAAGAAATACATAAATAATCCGGAAACGTAGCTCACGCATCGCGCATTGTTTGATCGTTAACTGAGAGGTACTGTCGTGGTCTGTGGGTTCCCTACGCCGTGCCTGCTCCCTCTGCTGTGATGTGATGTGATGTGCTGTGCTGAGATATATGTTGTGCTCTGTTGTGCTGCTTTGTTGTGGTTCTTGTGCCTGCAGTCAGCCTGCACTCAGCTCGCAGAGGCCCTCAGAGGCCCGCATCGGCCCACAGAGCCCCGCATCGGCCCGCATCGGCCCGCAGAGTCCCGCATCGGCCCTCAGAGGCCCACAGGCCCTCAGAGGCCCCCAGAGGCCCCCAGAGGCCCCCAGAGGCCCGCAGAGGCCCGCAGAGGCCCTCGAGTCCCGCAGAGGCCATCAGAGGCCCTCAGAGTCCCGCAGAGGCCCGCGTGTGGCCCACCGGACGACGGTCTCATTCAGTGAGTGGCCCTCACTCAGCGTTCAGCAGTCAATAATTCCCCAGAGCGGCGACCGTGAATAGCCCAGCAGGAGTCCGCCACGGCCGGCGCCGCCGACGGGTAACACTGACGAGGTACCACCATCCTGTCCGTCCGTCCGTCCGTCCGTCCGTCCGTCCGTCCGTCCGTCCGTCCGTCCGTCCGTCCGTCCGTCCGTCCGTCCGTCCGTCCGTCCGTCCGTCCGACCGACCGACCGACCGACCGACCGACCGACCGACCGACCGACCGACCGACCGACCGACCGACCGACCGACCGACCGACCGACCGACCGACCGACCGACCGACCGACCGACCGACCGACCGACCGACCGACCGACCGACCGACCGACCGACCGACCGACCGACCGACCGACCGACCGACCGACCGACCGACCGACCGACCGACCGACCGACCGACCGACCGACCGACCGACCGACCGACCGACCGACCGACCGACCGACCGACCGACCGACCGACCGACCGACCGACCGACCGACCGACCGACCGACCGACCGACCGACCGACCGACCGACCGACCGACCGACCGACCGACCGACCGACCGACCGACCGACCGACCGACCGACCGACCGACCGACCGACCGGTCGCCCGCGACGCCCGCGACGCGGCAGAAATAGCCACGCGCGAACGAACACAGCCACTCTGAGAGTGAGGAGGCGAGACGCGCAGAGTGTGTGGCGTGCGACGAACAACATGCGGGAGGTTACTATGCTGTAAAAACAAACATTATCCCGGTCGGTCCGAAGGTGGGGCAGCTTTTCCTGACGACAGCGGAGCGCGCAGACGGTGGGGAACACCAGGGAGGGAAACTGGACAACTGTCCTCGTCTCTCAGGATTCATCGAAGAGTGGCAACCACTTTTGACAAGTTATTTCCTACAATAATGGCACTTGGAGAAAATATTAGAATTATTAGAAGATCCTTTTCCCAACAAACGGCACAAATCCCTCGCTGCAATATTATGTCAGACAACTTCGCCACGGCAAAGACGATCTCGACTCCCTGCTCTGTCCGATAAATGGCCGACAAATCCGTCATAGACTCGCGCCGCGGCCTGTACATAGGCAGATTGCCTTTTCGAAGCGTTTCTTCACACTGACCGTAGACAATAATGAATAGTGTTTCCCCTGTGAAGCCAGCCCAGGTGCGATGCAGTGCTCCCGGCAGCGACGGATCAGTGCAGTACAGATCCAGCCCTGATGCAGTGCAGTACTCCCACACAGTACAGATCGAGCCCAGGCTCCGTGCAGTATCGCGAGCTACGCACCAATGGCTACCGATCTAGCCCGGGTGCAGCTCAGTGCTGTGATCGCGTCCGGGCGCGGTCCAATGCCAACATCCAGCCTGGGCGCGGCGGAATACCAATACCAGCGGACCCATGGACACCAATCCAGCCCGGGCGCGGCGCAGTACTGTGATCCAGCCCACGGACCCGCGGATGCAGGGCAGCGGCCAGGCCCCATGGCGCGGCGCCCTGTTTGATTTGGCCGATCGGCGCTCGGCGGCCACCGCCCGCCGTCAAACCCGTGCCAACCACAATGGCGCCCCGGGACGTCCGCCGGAGTTCACACGGACCAGCTGCACAGTGCACACCGGCCAACCGACACTCCCGGTCGAACGGGTCAATTAATTCGCTGCAATCTGCAGAGTACAAATTAAAAGTGGTTAAAAGTAAGGCAAGTACAAACAAAGGTGCAAGTTAAGTAAAGTTAAGTACAGTAAAAGTAAAATAAAGTAAGTAAAGTAAAAGTATATTAAAGGTTGAAACTAACAGTAAAGGTAAAAAATACCACTGCGCACCAGAGTGAACATATGATAGTCGAGCGCATTGGCCCGACTTGTCAGAAGCGTAACAAAGGCGATGTGCTCAGCCCTGAGAATTGCGTGCGATGAGCTCAACGACGCTTTGATTTCTGCGGCCCCATTGCCGCAGTTCCCGTCCCATCACTATTTGATTTCTGCGGCCCCATTGCCGCAGTTCCCGTCCCATCACTATTTGATTTCTGCGGCTCGATTGCCGCAGTTCCCGTCCCATCACTATTTGATTTCTGCGGCCCGATTGCCGCAGTTCCCGTCCCATCACTATTTGATTTCTGCGGCCCCATTGCCGCAGTTCCCGTCCCATCACTATTTGATTTCTGCGGCCCGATTGCCGCAGTTCCCGTCCCATCACTATTTGATTTCTGCGGCCCCATTGCCGCAGTTCCCGTCCCATCACTATTTGATTTCTGCGGCCCCATTGCCGCAGTTCCCGTCCCATCACTATTGACCGGCACTAAATACACAACATCAAAACCAAGGACCGGTCGTCACTCGGCAGCGATGCTGCGCAGCGAAGGACCGAGTGCTGCATGGATAAGGCTGCGGCGCACGCAAACGGTACGGCACCGTTCACGGAGAACAAACAGAACGCTTAGGTCAACCACCTGCGTGGTTCCCAACTCAGAAGCGTCGGCCTAAGCCGTTTAGGCGCTGCATCGCACCATAACCGCCGATAACTACGGCATTAAGTCGCCGCGCCGGTGGCTATGTTTATCCGTTTATCCGCAAGCTCATTGACTTTCATGACGTGTCTGCGTTTCACCTTCAAACCCGCCGACGCCGCGCCGCCGCTCGCCATAGATAACTGCCGGGGCCCGTTGCGCCACGATCGCCGCCCGGGTGCGGGAGCGCCGCTCCACGCCGCGCCGACCGAGCGCGTGTGGCGGGCCGGGATTCGGACCGGCCGCCGGCTGGAACAACGCATTGATCGCATCCTGCGAGCGACACACTCGCCGGTCGCCACCAAGGACGACAACAGGCCAGCCGGCCCCGGCAGCGGCGGGGCGGGGGCGGCTGCAGCACCGCCCCCGCCTCCCGCCGCCGTGCAGCGTGCAGGCGCCGCCGCAGACTTAGCGTGATTGCTGACATAACCGGCGACCGCTCAGAACCGGCGAGCCATACGACAAAGCACCATAAAATCGCCGCCGACGAGCGACGCGGGACAACTGCCTCAATGGCGGCCGATGAGACGACCGGCCCCGACCGGGCCCCTGACAGCGCGCGTCGCCGGCGCGCATGCCCCCGCTGTCAACGACCGACGCTACGTCGGCTGGCCGTCCCGCGCGAGGCCAGCCAAGGCACAAAAATACGCGCTTGCTGCCGGGTGCCGGCGGCTGATCCGGTCGGTCCGGTCTCTCTCACAGTGCGCCCCGACCATACGGCTCGTGTCAGGCCGGACAGACCACACACGGACCGCGAAGGAGGACGCTCAGGCCACACACGGACCGCGAAGGAGGACGCTCAGGCCACACACGGATCGCAGAGACCAGGTGCGTCGACCTCGCGAGAGGCGCCGCGGGTCAGCCCAGAGGCGGCTCCTCGACCCCGCCGAGCACGGTGGCTTGCTCCCTGGTTAGCGCCGCCAATTTCGGGCTTTGTGCTCGCTACGACGGTCCCGGATGACGATAATGAATTTGGGCTCAACTGCGTCGCAATTGCTGCGGTTCTACGGCGCCCATTGCAGCGCTATGGCATCAGACGGATCAGCCCCGGTGTCTCCCCTGAGAGCGTCTCCGGGGTCAGGCCGTGCCATCCTGCCTCAGTCTCTGATCCCAATAAACGCTCAGTAATATATAACTAAACGCTCAGTAATAGATGACCAAAGCGCGGGCGATCCGCCCCCGACCAGGTGCCTCCGCCAGCGGCGGCGGTGGCTGCGTTGGTGGTGGTGGCTGTGATGGTGTTGGTGGTGATGGCGGTGGCGGTGGCGGTGGCGGTGGCGGTGGCGGTGGCGGTGGCGGTGGCGGTGGCGGTGGCGGTGGCGGTGGCGGCGGCGGTGGCGTTGGTGGTTGTGGTGGCGATGGCGATGGCGATGGCGATGGCGATGGCGATGGCGATGGCGATGGTGGTGGCAGTGGCGGTGGCGATGGCGATGGCGATGGCGGTGGCGGCTGTCTCGCCACCGTCTCCCGCTGTATCGACACAGTCCACAGGGCGCGGTGGGCGGCCTCTACCTGCCATCTCACCATAGCCTCCTCCGCCGGCCTGCCTTACATTAGACGGAGGCATTCTCCCCTGCTCTCACCACAGCCTCTCCTACGCCTCTCCTCGACACCGGCCAACACCGGCCCCCAACACCGCCCCAACACCGGCCCAACACCGCCCCCCCCCCCCCCACACCACCGGCCAACACCGGCCAACACCGGCCAACACCGGCCAACACCGGCCCCCAACACCGCCCCAAAACCAGCCCAACACCGGCCAACACCGGCCCCCAACACCGGCCCCCAACACCGGCCCCCAACACCGGCCAACACCGCCCCAACACCGGCCCAACACCGGTCCAACACCGGCCAACACCGGCCCCCAACACCGGCCCCCAACACCGGCCAACACCGCCCCAACACCGGTCCACCACCGCCCCAACACCGCCCCAACACCGGCCCCCAACACCGCCCCAGCACCGGTGATTACCGCCAGCAGGAGCAGCGCGCCGGCCGCCAGCTGGGCGCGGCGGTCCCCGGGCACCTGCGGCGTCGGCACATTCCCGCGACACGCGTCATCCGATACAGCTGTGTGGCAGACACACGGACATACACATTACACACAGACATACACATTACACACAGACATACAGATTACACACAGACATACACATTACACACAGACATACACATTACACAGACATACACATTACACACAGACATACACATTACACACAGACATACACATTACACACAGACATACACATTACACACAGACATACACATTACACACGGACATACACATTACACACGGACATACACATTACACACAGACATACACATTACACACAGACATGAGACATACTGGCCCGGCGGGGACAGCGCGGCCCTCAGCCAGCCGGACGCAGGAAACCAGCCAACAGCGATCGTCCCGCGAGACACGACAGAGAGACAGATCCAAACACGATAGCGATGTTAGAGAGGCTATTTTTGTGTTCACTCGGGATTATTTCGCGAGAGATTACGTAACGGACAGAGGCAATCTAGTAAAACTCTACGCACGATGCTTGTTCGACACGTCGAGATACACGATTCCAAGCCCACAATAGCTCCATCCACCAGTGAGGTCCTCTCTCCCCACAGTTCGTAACGGAGCGGACGCGGAGCTCAGGCGGGAGGGCGGTCGGCGGGTCCCGCCTCGGCCACGTACACGCTCCAAGGACGCCGGCGTCCGGCGCGGCATTTCCGGCTCACATTAACGCACCGGAGACAAAAGGTGACGCAGCAGAGACAAAGGGTGGCCGGTTGGCGACCCGGCGCCGCATGCGGTCCTCTCGAGTAGTGGCTCCGGTAGAGATGCGGGACAAGGCTCAGGGAGGATGCCCTGTCGCCGTGGGGAGACGGGAATTCGACGCGGTGCTCCACGCAGCTCCTAAACGGGACCAACCGCAGCTGCCTTCATCGACCACCACCGTGCCGCCACTTGAGACGACGGCCAGGAGTATCCAATCGTCAGCGTAGAGGGCTCTCCAATCAGCCCGCAGATAGCTCCTGCTAGTTCAGCTGGCGCTGACAACCAGGCCCCACCACTGGCAGTCGGAAGCATACGGGAGCGGTTAGGAGAATCAGCTTAAAGTCATTGCACTCTCAATGAAGCATGCCTAGTGCATTACAAATTGTCATATCTTAACAGCTCAATCGTCTGCAAAAGACCTTTTCTCTTATGCTGTTATTGTTCGCGCTTTTTGTTGCACCAAGTGGCCTTGAATGTCAATTTTGCAACTGCAAACATGCAACAATGCAACGCCCCAGAGATTAGAGCGAGACAAAAGAGAATCAGAGATTTCTTCACCGCCCACGCACATGCAGAGACAGGAAAGTGGATTTCCTCAGGCTACTTGTTGTCTTATCACAATTACCACATTCCAGAGTCACCGCAGAGAATGTTCGGCACGTACGGATTGCATACAACATATGCGATTAACCCGCGCACTGCAGGGGGTTGATTTCCGCCCCCCCCCCCCTGGTTTTTCAAAAATAGCGAAAAATCGGCGGCGCTGCGCGCCGCCGGGTTTTGGCACACCTGTTAGGACATCAATTGCGCACACTTCAAAAAAAAAATAACCTCGGGTCATCTCAGGTCAGGTCACCAGACCAGGTCAAGTGACCCCACCACCAAAAATGTTTGAAGTTGTGCCAAAGCCAGAGTTTTTCACCAATCAGTTTGAAACTTACAGGATGTGATGAGGGCATAAGTACTTACAATTAGTGGATCTCGGAATTTTGATATCGGTGACCTAAGGTCAGGTCAATTTCGTAACCTCCCCATAATAAGTCAATGGGGAAATATACAAATGCTTCCTATTGCAAGCATATGCATGATATTAGTCCAATTACTTCTGTACCATGTTATGTTAGGATATTCTTGATGATCCAAGTGTAAGTTTTGTTCAGTGACCCCTATTGGGTCATTTGAGGGCATGCGAGGTCACCATCACTTTTTTGTAAATAACTCCCGACATAATAAAGATAGAGAAGTAAAACAGACATCATTGTGTTTGTCTCGTCGAGACACGTCTTCCCATATGCAACATGCCCTACTTGGGTCACCACTTGACCTTGACCTGAGGTCAATTTTTAAAGTTAACTTAAAGGGAAATAATGACCTTTTGATTTTGTTAGAAACAATTTCTTAGGCTACCGTTATGGTTTTAAAATTATTTTATTTAAATTTAAGAATTAAATAAAATTATTCCCAGATTCAAAGTTGTAAGTTTTGAAAAAATACAAAACAAGTACCTTGTGTACTTCATGAAGGTCATTGACAAATTCGTCCTTCCCTACCATTGTTTACATCGAGTGCGCGGCATTTTTGGAGGCTCTGTGACGATCAAACTGAGCGCTGCTCGGACACACGCTAGTAGCGCTAGTAGCGCTTTCGTTCTCCATGGCAACCAGGCGTTAGCCAATCAAAGCCAGAAAGGGAATACGTTCTGGCTTTTCATTGGCTCACGCCTGGTTGCCATGGAGAACGAAAGCGCTACTCGCTACAACTCGCCACAATGGTTAAGTGCGCCGAGAAGCATGACAATGACTTTGTAAACAAATCGCCGACGCTAAATAGGTCGCCGTCGATGTGCATCGATGAGCTTCCGATTTAACTGCCAGTTTTGTGTTATTGTTTGTTAGTTTTTTGGGGAAAAATTATTATTTTTCATGATAATATAAAGCATAGTGTTATATACAGCCACAGACCATATTATACAATACTCCTAATGTTGAAAACAAATGAATCGATTTTCACAAATTGAGGGTCGCAACCACTACTATGCCGCCGTTGATGTGCATCGATGAGCTTCCGATTTTATTGCCACTTTTTCCAATCGCTGTTAGTTTTAGAAGATCGCCGGGCATATAATCACAACGAGTAGAACGCACAATATATTTTCCACTCCATTGCGTAGAAAAAACAATACGGGAAAAGCCCGCAGTTTGATGAGGACCAAAAGTACTTGCAAGTACCGGTCGTTAAAAGCGTGGAACGCTTATCAACTTTAACTTGAAATATCTTTCGGTAGGAAAGTTTTCATGCAAAATGTGATGAATTTACAATATATTCTGGTCTCGTCTGGCGATTTCAAGTGCTAACTCCATTTTTGTGGGAAAAGGTCATTATTTCCCTTTAACAAAGTCACCATGTATATCAATCGAAACGCCTTGACAAGATAAACACAATGGCGTAAACAGTTTTCAGTTATCTTTATTAAGTAAAAAGTTAATAGTGAAAAACTATTTAGCAAAAAAAAAATGATTTTTTCCTTCTTTTTTGACCTCTGGAGCCTCAAATATGGACCTAAGATCAAATTTGAGGACACCTTAGCGATTGGAAATTTCACTGTCTGGCGTTTGCTTTTTTCCGTTTGTTTCTAACTAGCATAGTTTCTGAGATACATGGGAATTTCTGGAGCGATGTCCTAAAACAGGAAAAAAATGAAAATTTGACATTTGATGACCTCTGGTGACCTCAATTTTGACCTGACCTAAAACAATACTGAAATACTTTCGATAGAACATGTACCAAGCTATCAAATGCCGTTTTCTGCTTCTCGTTACGTAGCGTAGTTTTTTAGATCTCAGGGGGGGGCGGAAATCAACCCCCCTGCAGTTCGTGTTCGGCGCAAAGCCCCTGCAGTGCGCGGGTTAATAATCGTTGCTGGCACCTGGGCCATATCAAAACCATCGTGGTTCAATAAATCCCTATCATGCTGGAGGAAAGACTACCACAGGATATGGTTTACATACACCATAATGTGACAACTAAAGAGGCCAGTTTTCCTGTCCTTCAAGAGTCCACAGTCAACACAACCTTAATTATTAAGCCTGAACCCAGTCCAAAGGATAGTTTGCCAGTGCAAAATCAATGGTAGTCCATGCCTAAAGCATGTAAACTGAAAAATTTAATAATTTTACTAGCTTAAAGGGAATGTTTCACCTCTCTGAAAGTTGTCAAATATACGCTGGTTGTAGTCGAAAATATGAAGTAGGTGCTGCTGAAAACGATGGTGATATTTTTTCTCTCGAAAAGTTACTTAGCTTGCTGCTGAAAACGATGGTGATATTTTTTTCTCTCGAAAAGTTACTTAACTTTATACAAATTAAGGTTTTAAATTTGGGATGATGACGTCATTATTGAGCTATAGACCGCCGCTGATTGGCTGACAAAGTGGGATTGGCTGACAAAGTGGCTGCCAGCCAATCAGCGGCGGAACTAGCCTAGACCCCATTTTGCAAATGGGAAATTAAATTGCTTAAAAACGGCTAAGTTTTGGGGAAAATTACCTAAGTATTTTCGACATTTCAATAACGGCCAAAGATAATGGCTATCTCAGTTCAAAACCAATACAAAGGTGAAACATTCTCCTAAAGCTCAAGTTACCTAGATAGGAAAACCTCAGCCTAGTGTATTCTCCATGTCCCTATTGCCTTTGCTTCTGTATCCTGGCTGAATCCCCTGAAAATACATAATTAAGAGCAATGATGCCTCAAAAGAAAAGAAAAAATAGAACAAAACTCTAATAAATTTGACCAAACACTGTTCTTGAATCATGCTTGCAATATCTGTGATCCAAATGCTGATGTCTGCAAACTACAGTTTGTGTGATGACTGATGACTACAACTTACTATGAAAAGTAATGTTGAACATATACTATCTTGAATTTAAAATTAGGGTGGAACATTTGTTTCTTTTTACATTTATTTATTTTTTATTCTTTAATAAGTAGCATTCCATGAACCCCATTTTAAATTGCCTTCTTCACAAATCTTGCAACTTAACAGCAAAATAGTTTAAAATTATTTCCATATTTCCATATAAAACCTATTTAATACTAACTTCTTCTTTTTGTAATATCAACAAAAAACCATTTGTACTCAGTTCATTAATTTTGCCTGATCATCATGACTGATCAAATACTGAAGCACAACACAAATGAAAAGTTTGGTTTAGCAGAAGTGCATGACAATGGCAGATGATCACATGTATAAAACATCAGCAATTTTCCTGAAATCATAGATATTTTGGTATGTTTGATGAGAAGACTGTGTAGTATGATCGAAGTGACAACTGTATTCACCTGGTCACTGAAAGT
Organism: Chirona hameri; assembly: GCA_036785665.1. NCBI lineage: Eukaryota > Metazoa > Arthropoda > Thecostraca > Balanomorpha > Balanidae > Chirona > Chirona hameri. The sequence goes on from JAXIVJ010004036.1 coordinate 78,905, forward strand.
TGACATGTTAGAGTCCCAACTAATCCCCTGGAATAGGTACCTATCTCCTTTGTGTGTTGTCTAAGCAGGATTAACTGCCATAATGTTGTTCAAGTAAAAAAAAACAGTTGTTTCATGTTATTGGTGGTGGTGGTGGTGTAGATGCCTAAGCCTTAAAGCATCCATACACCACTCACACTGATAGCATGAAGTGCTATGTTAACATGTCTGGCATAGCAGAAGTTAACCCTATACCCATTCAAGATAGTATACTGGATTGTTAAAGGAAATAGCTCACCTTCAGAAAATTTTCAGAACACGATTTTATGATATTTTGTAATAGTGATTTTTTCAAAAATGGTCCTACATCGTGCTAATTCAGGACAGAAGGTCGTAAATTATTAATGTTATGGTGTGCATTATTGGTCTGCGCATGCTCAGACCAGTGCTGGCACTCTCAGACGGTATGGTATATCATATATGTGCCGCATTCCTTCGCCAAAAAGTCAAATATCTTCGGCTGGAGTCTTTTCAGCCAAGAAAAGTTGCAGATAAGGATTTCTCAACACGGGCTACAAAACTGCTATTTCAGTTCAAAATCCCATGTTGAAGGTGAACTATTTCCTTCAAGCCACAGTTTATTAATGGTGTGCCTCACTTAAAGGAAGTGTGTCTACTGTTTTGGAATGTCAAAAATATTTGTATTGCAGTAAGAAGCTATTGGTTTGATTGATAGATACAATGAAATTCACATTTGGAGCCCCTTAGTTGATTTTTCCACTTATATTGTTTGTTTGTTTTTCGTTTTGATACCTATAAGAACGACCACCACAGCACTATCACAAGACGATGTTGTGTAAAATGGTGCACCTAAGACAATAAAATTATGGTCACATCATCAAGATAGAGAGACAAGTTTTGCACAGCATGTTCTTGTCACTATGAACTTTATTATGTGCACATATCGTAGCTCTAAATTGATATCCTTGTTGAAAAATAGCCATCCAGTGTTGAGTATGGAGATAGGTACTGTTTGGCTGCTGTTATCAGCGCGCACAAACTGTTTTGTTGAATTGCTATTGGCCGGCACTAACGATATCCTAGCAAATTTGGATCCATATTGATATTAGCAATGCTTCTAGCAGTGGTAAGCCCCCTGGAGTTTACCTGAATTTTGCTTGCTACCAAATACCAGCCAGTTCCCGGAGTCTTTGGAATATCTCAGCAAAGAGGGTGAATCTGGAGAAATGAAGTTGTAGTTCAATTTGGAACATTGATCTATAGACACCCAAATGAGCAATGTCAGTAGACACACTCCCTTTAAGAATGTATTTTGACATGCCTGGCAATCAGATCTTTGCGCTGCTGAGAGACCTTTAGCCATATGACGGTTTCAGAATCATGAAATCAAACCCAGTCCTTAGATGAAGTCATGCTGACAAATGTTTGTCAATAAAAAATTTGCTGATGTAAAAATGAACAAAAATGAGATATTAGAAGGTACCTAGGTACCTATTATTTGAAATTTGACATTACCTGAAAAAGGTCAGGAAGCAAATGTCAAAAATAATGCTAGGAATAACAAATCTTCCGGAAATTTTCAAACGAATTGGCCTATGAAAACTTGTCATCAGATGGACTTACCTTCTGAGAGTTCCAAATTCAATTCAGCCAGTCTTTCCTTGACATCGTCCGGTATTTGGGATGGGTCCAAGTCGCCAGCAGACATGGCACTGCCTTGTTATACAAAGTATCATCAAGTATAACACACACCAGTTGTCTCTCTCACCAGCACTGTTCAAATCAATAAAAATTCACACCAACGCACACCCACATAACGAGAACCACCACCGCGCGCATCCAACACAAACACACACGCACCGCGATCGCCATCATTCTGAGTTTAGTGATGGACAGAAATGTATCCGATATTCTAGAGCTGGATAAAACAAATGACCAGTACTCTGCTTCTCAGGAACATTAAAAAGTCACACAAATACGATTATGATTGCTTTTTATTGACATTTTCATTGGTAGCTCGCTGGCGGATCCAGGGGGGGGGCGGCAGGGGCAAAAGCTCCCCCCCCCCCCCCATCCCACGCTCGACGGGGGCGGCAATAGAAATTACCCCCCCTAATTCCGCTGAAACTGGCGATGAAAAATGGGTACTGACTGCGAAAAATAAACTTTGAAGTTTTACGACAAAAAAAAAAGTTATTTTTTCTGCGTTCGTGTTTCCTCTATTTTGTAGCATTTTTGTAGCAGGAGGGAAAGTGGCGCGTGCATATTTGGAAATGTAAAATACAAAATCCAGACCCAGCAAATCACGTGATTTTATCATGTGGCCATTTAAAATTCGGAATTGGTTTCTTGCCAGAATCGACTTCGATATATCTCGCAAGTTACTGGGGTATATTCCATAACGCGACTTACTGGGAGGTGGGCTATTTTTTGCCTCCCCCTCCCCCTCGGATCTCCCGAACTACTGCACCGATTGTAAAAATTCAAACGGCATTCGATAGCCCTGGAAAATGTATCGAGGGAAACCTAATATTGTTGACCTCGGGGTTAACGATGACGTCACAGGTCAGGTAAAGTACAAAATGTTTGACTGTGTCAAAAGGTCTCGATGGATTGAATTTTCGCGCAAAATTGCGATAACGCATAAGCAGTCTATAAATCGGTATGATTCGTGTGTCTGCCACTTCTAAGTACCATCCTAAGCTATTTATGACCCTGGGTCAGGTCAAGGTCATCCGAGGTCACGAGGTCAAACTGCAGATTACGGTCATTAGGCGTTGTAACACATGTTCATGGGTTTGTTTTTCAACTAGAACGCGACAAATGACCTTAGAACGTTGTCTGTTCCATATAAATAGAAGTAAAAAGCAAACACGGAAATTCATTTTTGTATGCATAGTAATGCTGTGAGAGGTGGAGGTGGTCAAATTTAGTACACATATTCACCGAACACGTCTCGATCACATATATTCCGATTTTTGGATAATTCCGATTTATTTTATTTTGTAAAAACGGGGCGCAGGGTATCCCAAATCCCCCAGTTGAAAATCCGTGGGGAAGGGCCATTTTCCCCCCAGCTTGAGTAGGCTAAAATATGGGGGGTCCAAATGGCCCCAATAGCCCCCCACCCCCCACCCCCCCCCCCCCCCCCCCCCCCCCCCCCCCCCCCCCCACCCCCCACCCCGCCAGGATTTTCGACTGGGGGCATTTTGGGTACCTGCCTCCCGCAATCCCGCCGCCCCTGCTCAGGGGCCCCTCCGACCTGCCCAGGGGGCCCCTGCAGTCTAACTAGAAACTCATCCGGCATGCTCAAGGGGCTTTCCGACCAGCTCAGGGACCCTTTCGGTCTAGCCAGGGTCTGACTTTCCCAGGAGCCCCCTCCGATCTGCCCAACGACTCTTCTGGTCGGACTGCGCTGGCTGCTTTGTCGCCCTGCCGACATGCCCAAGGGCCCTCCGACCTGCCCTGGGGCCCCTCCGTGCTAGCCAGGGGCACATATTCGGCATGTTCAGGGCCCCTTCTTACCCGCCAAGGGGTCCTTTCGGTCTGGTCAGGGGCCCCTCCAATCTGGATAGGGTGCGCTTTTAATTTTTCGGGGCCCTCTGGTCTCCCCAGGGGCCCTCTAGCCTTCTAAGGGGCCCTTCCGACCTGGTATGGGACTATGCTGGCTACTTTGTCGCCTTGCGACATGCTCGAGGGCCCTCCGACCTGCCCTGGGGGCCCCTCCGTGCTGACTAGGGGCCCATTCGGCATGTTCAGATGCCCTTTTGACCCACCTAGGGGCCCTTTCAGTCTGGTCAGGGGCCCCTCTCTGACCTGCACAGGGGCCCTTTTAACTTCCCAGGGGCCATCTGGTCTGTCCAGGGGCCCTCCAAACCTGCTCAGGGGCTCTTATGACCTGACAAGAGACTGCGCTGGCCGCTTTGTTCGCCCTGCCGACATGCCAGGGGCCTCTCGACCTGCCCAGGGGCCCCCTGTGCTGGCTAGGGGGCTCATTCGACGTGTACAGGGGGGCCATTCGACGTGTCCAGGGGGCCATTCGACGTGCTCAGGGTGCCCTCTGACCCGCTCAGGGGCCTTTTCGGTCTGCTCAGGGGCCACTCTGACATGCACTGGCTGCTTTTGAACTTTGCAATGCCTCTTTTGAACGTCCAAGAGACCCTCTGGTCTTTCAGAGGGCTCTGTTGGCCCTAAAGTGCCTCTGAAGTCCTCTAAACTCTCTAAAGACCACGCTTCGCGTGGTAAAGAGCCCATGATACCGCGCTGCGCGCGGTCTCGTCAGCCCCTTTTCGGAACGCTGTGCGCGCCGAAAAGGGCCCTCCTGGCCTCCAGGGGGGGGGGGGGGGGGGGGGGCGGCCGCCCCCGCCGCTCCCCTACCCTTGGCTACGTGCCTGTCTGAATCCCAGGGAAAGTAGATACACAATTATGTCGTGCTAAATGCCCCGCTGCCCCGCCCAATGTGCAATGGCCACATCTACGGCCTACTTCACCTAAACAACATTTAACATGCTGATCGCCGACACTTAAAGGAAGTAGTTCACCTTCAACATGGGTTTTGAACTGAAATAGCAGTTTGTGTAGCACGTGTTGAGAAATCTTTATCTGGAACTTGTATTGGCTGAAAAGACTCCTCCAGCCGAAGATATTGTACTTTTTTGGCGAAGGAATACGGCGCATATATGATGCACCCGTACCGTCCTGAAAGTGCCAGCACTGCCATGGAGCATGCGCAGACCAATAATGCACACCATAACATTAATAATTTACGACCTTCTGTCCTGAATTGGCGCGATGTAGGACCATTTTGAAAATAAAAAAAGAAACTGTATTAAAAAAAATAATAAAATCGTGTTCTGAAAATTTCCCGAAGGGTGATATATTCTAAAATTTCCCGAAGGCGAAGAAATGAACCATGGTGGGTGTGCCCCCCCAAAAAAACACAATTGTTTGAAACATATTGGTGCTCAGGGCTAATGTGGTTCTCCGAGACCTGGCGAGTTGAACGGTGTCATTTTTATCTATATTGGAGTTGGTCTAGCCTTCACATATTCAAAAGGTTCTCAAAAGGCTTAAAGTTCGGGGTGTATTAACCCATTACGACAATGCCTATTTTAACATCATAACTGGGGGGGGGAGAAAATTCCCCCCTCCCCCAGTCAGACATTTTGCCCACCCTGATTTCATTAATTTAATGTAAATGTATTAAAATAAAACATACTTACCTGGTGATAAATTTAGAAAAATACAATGATAAATTCCATGATATTCCTAAGTTATTATTTCCCAGCCAAAATAAGTATCCTTAAATTATTTCGAAATAGCATTAATTTCAATAAGTGCTCTGTGAACAATTGCTCAATAACGGCAGAGTAGGGGAGATCGGGGATTGTTGGACCAGAAACGTACGCCACAATTTGGAGTGGGTGTGTGATGGGGTAACCAGTGTGGTTGCCTCCATCCCCACCCCCCCCCCCCCCCCCCCCCTCTCCCACTCACATAAGGTTAATATTACAATCCTGCTAATCTTGAGGTCCAGAGGGATCTGGGGGGGGGGGGCAGGCCCCCTGGCCCCTCGGGGTGGCGACGCCCATGGTTGGGATAGGGGAGATATTTCTATAATGTTCCTTCCGTGGAGTATAAGGAATAACCGAAGGTTGGTTGAACATTGGATAACACTAAGCTTTAAAATTGTGTTTCCATTGTGAATAATCTGAATATGAGCGGCCCGGCCCGTCCCGACCCGTGGCGGGACGGGAGCCGTCCCGCCACGGGTCTATTTGAGACCAGAGCCGACTCACGTGAGTGACTACCACTGTGCGTGGCGCGTGCCGCGCGAGGGGTGTAGAAAAGTGTTTGTCGCAAAAGCTCCGCAACGGCTTGGCCGATTGTGTGCAAATTTGGTGTGGTGTGGGTTAGGACCCCTCAGTCGCTGCTTCCCCACAAGTCAGGGGTATTCTTTATCTCAGGAACGGCTGAGCCGATTGTGTGGAAATTTGGTGTGTGGTTAGGGAACCCTCAGCTGCGCCTTCCCACAAGTCAGAGGTGGGATGCCTCTGCACGTGCGCACGTGCACAACCTCAGGGGGAGGGGGGTTGACCCCCTCCCCCTGAGGTTTTTCGAGAATAGCGGGAAAACGCCGGCGCGCAGCGCCGACAAATTTGGCACAGCTATTCAGGCATCAATTACCCACATTGTGTAAAAATTTGACCTCAGGTTATCTCATGTCAGGTCACCAGGTCACGTCCAAGTGACCTTACCCTCCAAAAATGTTTGTGGTCGTGCCAAAGGCCACAGTGTTTATCCGGGATATTTTAAACTTGCAGGATTTCATAAGGTCACAAGTACCCCTACCAACAATTCGTATATCTCGGATTTTTTGGGTATCGGTGACCTAAGTTCAGGTCAATTTCGTGGCCTCCCCATTATAACTCAATGGGAAAATATACAAATGCTTTCCTATTCAGAGAATATTAATTGAATCAGGCCCATTTTCCCAGAATCATGTTATTTTAGCTCATTCTTGATGACCCAGGTGCAATTGTTGCTCAGTGATCTATGCAAGGTCAGCTGAGGTTATCTGAGGTCACCAGCACGTTTTTGCAAATAACTATTGATATAATAAAATAGAGACGTGCGAAAGACACCACTGTGTTTGTCTCGTCGAGTCGCATCGCCCCATATGCAACATAACCTACCTGGTTCACCAAATGACCTTGACCTGTGGTCAAAATTTTGGTTGACCTAACCAGGTCACCATTAACATGTTTCGAAGCGCCTTGGCAAGAAAAACATGATGGTGTTAAAACTACTGTTATATAGTCAACCAATAAAAGTTTGGAAAACTGTTTGGGAAAAATGCCCTCGTGACTTTGGTGACTTCTGGAGCCTAAACTATTGACCTTAGCTAAAATTTGAGGCTTCAAATGCGATTGCATTTTTCATGAGATTGCAATTGCGTTTTTCTGTTTGTTCCTAACTGTCATAGTTCCCGAGATATTTGAAGGTTTCTAGAGCAAAGTCCTGCACTTGGAAAATTTAACTTTGATTACCTCTGGTCACCTCAATATTGATCTGAGCCAAAATAATACCTGAAATAACTTCGAATTTCCTTGTCAAGATCTTTCGAACGTTTTTTCTGCGTCTTTCTAGACTTTTTAGTTTTCGAGTTAGAGGCGGAGGGTCATTTTGACCCCCCCCCCCCCCCCCTCCCCACCAGGGTGAAGTTGTCTCAGAGGCCACCGGGGAGCGGGATATCTCAGGAGGTATATGTGGTACTCCAACCAGGGGCGGATCCAGGACCGGGGAGGCGGGATATCTCAGGAGGTAAATGTGGTACTCCAACCAGGGGCGGATCCAGGACCGGGGAGCGGGATATCTCAGGAGGTATATGTGGTACTCCAACCAGGGGCGGATCCAGGACCGGGGGAGCGGGATATCTCAGGAGGTAAATGTGGTACTCCAACCAGGGGCGGATCCAGGACCGGGGAGCGGGATATCTCAGGAGGTATATGTGGTACTCCAGCCAGGGGCTGGATCCAGGGACCGGGGAGCGGGATATCTCAGGGAGGTATATGTGGTACTCCAACCAGGGGCGGATCCAGGACCGGGGAGCGGGATATCTCAGGAGGTATATGTGCTACTCAAACCAGGGGCGGATCCAGGACCGGGGAGCGGGATATCTCAGGAGGGTAAATGTGGTACCTCCAACCAGGGGCGGATCCAGGACCGGGGAGCGGGATATCTCAGGAGGTATATGTGCTACTCCAACAGGGGCGGATCCAGGACGGGGAGCGGGATATCTCAGGAGGTAAATGTGGTACTCCAACCAGGGGCGGATCCAGGACCGGGGAGCGGGATATCTCAGGAGGTAAATGTGTACTCCAACCAGGGGCGGATCCAGTGACCGGGGAGCGGGATATCTCAGGATGGTATATGTTGGTACTCCAACCAGGGGCGGATCCAGGACCGGGGAGCGGGATATCTCAGGAGGTATATGTGGTACTCCAACCAGGGGCGGATCAGGACCGGGGAGCGGGATATCTCAGGAGGTATATGTGCTACTCCAACCAGGGCGGATCCAGGACCGGGGGAGCGGGATATCTCAGGAGGTATATGTGCTACTCCAACCAGGGGCGGATCCAGGACCGGGGAGCGGGATATCTCAGGAGGTAAATGTGGTACTCCAACCAGGGGCGGATCCAGGGACCGGGGGAGCGGGATATCTCAGGAGGTATATGTGGTACTCCAACAGGGGCGGATCCAGGGACCGCGGGAGCGGGATATCTCAGGAGGGTAAATGTGGTACTCCAACCAGGGGCGGATCCAGA